>QLPI01010119.1:0-19857 GCA_003314275.1 Chroogomphus rutilus
CGCCCTCGGCATCTTCACGAGACCTCTTACCATCCAAATTAGTGGCGCGCACAGAACAGCAGGGTGCAACACACGAGCACGTTGAAGCCTAGCCACTCCAGAACAGTTTGCAGGACTTAACCAATATTTCGGTGTTACCGGATTCTGACAGTATATTCTGAGTGACACTGCTTTCTGTGCCACCTCTGTTCTTACGATCATGCCCCCACAAACTAGATCCACAGCCCATATGGATGACAATCGGCTCACCCCCACAGTAAATCAACGAAGGGAGTGCAAAGCCTCCGGTACCCCGCCCCTTCTCATTGCTTATACTTCGCCGACAATAGAACTACAGCATCTCACCTCCCCCTTCGAGCAAGAACCATGCATCGAAGAGGTGGTCGATGATGAAATCAAATACGCAGATTACGATAACGATGATCAAGAACCCCATCCAGCAGAGGACAAACCCGGTTCAGTACACTACGACACAGATGCTAAAACCGAGGAACAGCCTCAACCCCCCACAGGCAAACATGCCTGAACCTCCCCAGACTCCAACAGCCACACTGTCAGGGGACTACCGGTTTATTCCTCTTTTCCTTCCTTTTATTCCTTTTATCTCCTTCATTTCTCTTATTCCTTGCTTATATTACTTCTTTAATCATTTCTCTATCTTCCCTTTACATATATTTGCTATAACCCCTTCCCCTTAATCTTCTATTGTCTTCTTTGCTGGCTGTGACAGGTTTGTTATGTCACAGTCACTGTAGCTATATAGTTGCTGCTTAGGTAAGGGGGTCCTTTGGTTGTTCTCTTCTGGACCTCCCTACCAGGTAAGCGGCTCGCATGTATTTAGCTACATTGCCTTTTATATACTTACTTCTGGACCTCCCTGCCAGTGTCTGGTAGTGCCTGTGGGTAAACTTAGGGTTCGAATCCCTGGGTCAGGCCCTGGGTAGGTCACAGGGCTGGGTGGTGTCCCACTGTTGGTCTCCCAGCAGGTACTGGAATCAGTACCCGAGTAGGTTGCCCTTACACGTGCCCTCTCAGCCCACGGTTGCACCTCATCAGCCTGTGGCCACACCTCCGCAACCTGCGGCCGCACCCCCTTCGATGGAACCGACCTAAAGAAGTTAAAGGGTTTCATCTTCCTTTGCAGAATGAACTTCCACACCTGGCCTAACTCGTTCCCCGACCATAGGCAAAAGTCAATTACATGGTCTCCTACCTGAAAGGAATGGCTCTGGAATATTTCGAGCCCTACCTGATGGGTAATCCCAATATGGAACCCCATTGGACCAGCAACCTGGAGCTTTTTATCGATGAATTACAGATCAACTTTGGCTCTTGGGATGAAAGAGCTGATGCTGAGATGGCCCTCGAAAAGCTAACCATGCAGGACAACTACAAAGCCACTCAGTTCTTTGTGGAATTTTACAGGCTCGCGGCCTTTGTCGACTACAATGACAATGCCCTCCTCTATAAGGCATACACGGCACTGCCGAAGTGTATCAAAGATGGTCTCATCCATTTTGACAAACCCCACACACTCGACAAACTCCAAAATTGTGTTCAAAGGATCGACATGAGGTATTGGGAATGAAAAGCTGAACAGTCTGCGGAGGGCAGCAGTGAGCCAAAAAAGATATCAGATCGGACAAGCCTGGCAACAGATCCACCTCGGACAACCGCTAGCAAAACAACAGCAATGATAACAGCAGCAAGGACACGTCTAAGAACAAAGACGGGAAAACACCTGACCTACCCATGTATACCAAAACCCTCAGGAAGGATGGTAAACTTCTCCCAACCAAACATCAAAGACACATGGACCACAACCTGTGTCTCCTCTGTGCTGCCAGTGATCACAAAGTCACCGAATGCCCAAAGGCAACCAAAGCCCATGTGACCACCACTTCCGACTCTGTCTCACAGGCATCCAATGCCTCGGACGTCAATGCTGAGGACTCAGCAATGGCGACCGAAGACTAGTCCACCATCCGCTAGCCTCTGAGCACACCGAGAGTTGCATTGACTCGGTAGTGAGGTGTAGATCAATGCTCCTATGCCCCCAATTTTCATTTAATTTTTTCAGTCATTATCCGTTCATAATTAGACTCTTATGTTATTCCGTCTTAGAATTCGTTGATCCAGTACTGCTAAATTCAGTTGTTACTGAATACATAGACATGTCACTAGATCCTCCGATAGGACAACCAGTCCACTCATCCATTATCACATCACTAGATCCATTGGTCAGCAATATTCGGTCACAACTCGCTCACCTACTATAATCTGTTGATTAACAGGGTATTGGGCAGTATTATGCTCCATCACGCCACTAACCCCTTTAGGTGCATCTGATGGCCTCAGTCCAGTTGGCACATGCCACTGCTCCAAAAGCCTCACCCAGGATCCTGCTCCATCGCCAGAAACTCTGCCAAATGGTTTCTAGCTCAGGCTGCTCAGTCAGCAGTGCCATTTGGCATATTCAGCCAAGGTCTTCTCTGTCTGTCCCCATCCGTTCCTGTTTATCTGATTTTCATAATTGCATCATATGCTTATACCTTGTAGACGATGGGACATCTACCTAGACAAGGGGGTGGCAACCAAGCAACACTACGCACCTCCCCTCCCAAAAACATCCCCCTCCTGGAAACCCCTTCCATTCACTCTTTATCTCGACCTTAATTCCTACCCATCCCGACATGCTATTCCCAATACGATTAATCCCTCCGTCCAACCCAACTGAATCTGCCAAAATAAACTCCAGCACATTCACTTGTTTTCTTCTGCTCACATGCTTCTATTTCCTTCCTTATCCTTTTTAAAATATATATATATAACAATTCTATTATCAGTCATCCTTCAAAGTCTCATCTATCACCATCTCCTCATCCTGTTCCTTATCCTCCCCCTTATCCTCTTCCCCATCATCATCCTTCAACTGGTCTTCTCCCCGACTCCCACTCCCACCTGACTCTTCCGGGACTCTCGTATGGCCCGGGATTCCCAAACCGCTGTGCCGATCCTCACCCATCAAAGCCATAGCATGACTTATGCACTTAGCTGCCTCCGCCATCCAGAGGAAAACTCGGGTCATAGCCGCCTGCCCCTGTAGGATGTCTTCCCAGAAAATAATAATAAATAAAAACTCCCCACATACCTTATCCCCCACCAGCACTCTCCTCACGTTCGTTTTCTTAGTAGACTCTGCTCCCATACTCCTACCCCTCTTACAGAGTGAAGACCCTGGTCTTCTTGAAACTTTGGGAGCCCCCGTGGTGCCAGCACCCTCACTTTCAGGAACCTCACCCTGTTCCCCTACATTCAGAGGAGGCCCTGTCCCAGTTGCATCCTCGAGGCCCTGGTTCCCCACCTGTTTTGCCAACCCCTTCCGATCCTTCTCGGCCGCTCCAGCAGTACCATCGGCCACTCTACTATCAGTCCCTTCCCTCTCTCCCATTGATTTAGCAGCCGCTTTTGCTGCATCCTCACCCTCCTTTTTCTTGGCCTCGGCCTTGGCAATTCGGGCAGCCTCAGCCTCTCGCTTCCGCTGCCTCTCCAACCTGTTCCTTTCTATTTCAGCCTTCTGTGCATTTTCCTCATCCGTTTTGTAACCCATCTTGTTGTGGTAGACAGTGATGAGATACGTGTGTTGATGGAAGCAAGGATCACATTCCAGCGCCAAATCCCAAACCTTTATGATGTCACAATAAGCCATCGGAGCCGCATATTCAACTCCCACTCCCCGGCTTCATGGGTTCAGCTGCTAAGGGAGGGATACTGTCAAGACCTTGATACCGAGCTCTGGTATACTCGGTAATACCAACCGACCACCCGTCCTCCACCCATATTATTCTCACTATCACATGGGCTCGGCTCGGTACATCCGGTACACTGTCTAGGCTTCTTCTTCTATCCTATCTGTCTTGTCTTTCTTCTTCTGTATGTTTTCCCCATCTACCACACTGTCGAATGATTATGACCCATCGTTGACGTGTTATGGAGACAATTGGCAGAGCTTGGAGAATCTGAAGGATTCGGATGGATTGGGAGGGTCGTGAATGCTTAGGAGTGATGCTCCTCATAAAGCCGATATTCACCATTAGAGCCAATAGAAACTTGGATTTCCTGTGAGCCATCAAAGTCGAAGTTGAGGTCAAAGTCGAAGTTGCCGAGTTCGAAAATGTTTGGGTCGTCAGTAGGCATAATCATCGCATGTATGGGGGTGTTGTCGACAGCATTGGGTTTGTGGGTTTGATGAAGGTTCCTGAGCTCTCCAGCGGTTGTTGCAGGTAGTTTTGAATAGGCATTTTAAACATTCTTGTGTAAGAAGCAAATAAGAAACAGAATCCAACAGCTGAGAATGAGAGTAGAACGAACCTGAAAGCTAGTAAGGTGAGAGAGATCAGGAAGTGTCCCTTGGTTCAGCGAGAGCGTGTCAAATTGCTCATCGTGAGACCAATCCGACATCGATGGTAGAGGTTGTGGCACGCGAAGCGGCTGCTGCTGGTGCTGCTGGTGCTGCTGGTGCTGCTGGTGCTGCTGGTGCTGCTGGTGCTGCTGGTGCTGCTGGTGCTGCTGGTGCTGCTGGTGCTGCTGGTGCTGGTGCTGGTGCTGGTGCTGCTGGTGCTGGTGCTGGTGGTGCTGGTGGTGCTGGTGGTACTGGTGGTGCTGGTGGACATATCAAGGCACGCACTGATTATAAGTTCCAACCTTCGAAAAAGGTGGATAAAGAGCGGCAGAAGGGAGAGTTGATCAGACAGAAGCGCATCGCGAAGCAACTTGAGGGTGAAGGGCGTAGCAACCATGTCAGATGAGAATGACAATTCTCATCTGACATGGTTGCTACGCCCTTCACCCTCAAGTTGCTTCGTACCGACCCATTGTTCCTTCTTGTCATTCTCATCTGACATGTATGCAAGGGGAACCTATAGAAGCGAACCCAACAGCGTATACCAGGAATCAAGTATTCTTGAATTTATGGACCTGGATTTGGACCCTCACAGGCAGTCCATCATTGCTAATGCAACGCCTATTGCTGCCGCTTCCTTCTGGTTGACCTGATCTTTGATTTGATGACCATTTCTTGAACGGCTTCGAGTGCGCCCTTACTACAAGCGTTTTAATTGCTTTCTTGTCAGATTAGGGTCCCGGAGCTCTCCCAAATGTGTCTAAACACCAAACAAGTTAGCGTTGCATGAAAGAATCAGCGTAGCAAGTGCCTTTGCTATGCTTATTCTTTCATGCATCGCTAACTTGGTCAGCATTGAAACACATTTGTGAGAGCTCGAGAGCTGTAATTTGACAAGAAAGCAAATCAGAATGCTTGTAAGGGCACTCGAAGCCGTTCAAGAAATGGTCGTCAAAGACTAGGTCAGCCAGAAGGAAGCGGGGGCAATAGACCTTGTATTAGCAATCATATGAGGATGCAAATCCAGGTCCGGAAATTCAAGGATACTTCATTCTTGGTATACGCTGTTGGTTTCGCTTCTATAGGTTCTCCTTGCATAAATGTTAGATGGGAATGACAAAAACGAAGAAAGTGTGTGTCGTACGGGCCGGCGTCCACAACGTCTTTGATTTACGCCCTTCACGCTCACGTTGCCTCGCACTGCGCTTCTGTCTGATCAACTTTATCCACCTCTTTCCGAAGTTGAAACTTATAATCAGGCTCGCCCCTTTTGATATAGCTGAGCCGTTCATACCCTGCTCACGCTTGGGGGGTTTCTGTGGAAATTACACCGATCCTCTTGAAATGTCTGCTCGAAGGTGGTGGCAATGGCAAGGTCTTTATTTTATCAGACCTGTAGAGAATCCAGGCGATTGGAGGACGCCCTATTCGCAGTGTAGAATTGCAAGGACTCACCAATGACACTGTGATGTCGTAGAATGGGTGAAGGTGGAACTGTGGTGGACGGGATCAAGGAAACCCTTACAAAGTTGGTAAGTTTTAAATACTATTTGACTTGGGTTGTGTAGGTCCATGTTTTTCGTGGGGCCCCCGGAAAATAGTATGTCAGCAAAGCGCCAAGCGAAGCGACGGTCGACTTACCCTCAAAATATTGGCTACTAAAATAGTTGTGGCTCTACGGTAAAGCGGAACAAAAAACCTGGGAGAAATTAGGGAAGTGGCACAACGAGAGGGGGTATGATCAAAGCGCACTTACGCTAAAAAATTGGCTACTAAAATAGTTGTGGCTCTACAGTAAAGTTGAACAAAAAAGCTGGCGGAAATCAGAGCAGTGGCACAACGAGAGGGGGGTTTGATCAAAGCGTACATGTATTTTGCCCGTGAATGGAAACAAGTTTTGAGTAGATATATCCTTTAACCTTCTTGACGGCGGGAGTAAAAGACGAAAAATGGCAGAGTGGCAAGTTAACTAGTGCTAGGGTACAGATATAATAAGAAAACAGTCGCACTCGAAATATTTTTAGATACATACTGCTGCAGAAAGCTTTGGGGTATACCTTACAATGATTTAGTGCTGTTAATCATTTAATTTTTTTAACAATCTATACCTTTCATAAGTGCAATCATCTTTTCTTCGTAGAATAGTTTTTATTTTGTTTGTCTCAAGACTCTAATTGTTCAAAACATGGACAAGTTGACGTGAGTATACCTCGCTTAAGTGGTGGTCACATGGGTGCGAGATATGTTTGAGGATTCACTTAGGCCACTCGAGCAATCTGGGGGCCTAGTCATAACAAGCGACTCGTGGGAACAATGTTATTTTTTCCCGGGTTTCCGGTCACATGTCACATCACGCGGGAAATGGTATATGCAAACTAGCAGCGCCATACGATTACCTCCCTCCTCAGTGCTTGGCCAGACTGAGGAGGTGATAAAAAGTGATTCCCATTGTACAAATAAAATTCTGATAATGTTTATTTAGTCTGAAAATCCCTTGTGTACCTACTGAAGTTGCACCAAACTCTAAACTCATTCGCTTCAACAAACTCCATTTTGGATGCGTCAAAATCATCACAATCGTCATGGTTTGATCGATGCGAGGTATAGTAACTTTGAAAAGCAGCGTTTTGACAAATTACAAGTACAGAGTGTGGGCAGCTACCGATCGTCATCGTTCATCCTCCATTGTATCAGTTGGTTTGATTTGAGGCGTTTTGATCATCAAAAATGATAGATAATTACAAGTTGCAAACGGAATGATGTCGGAGGATAAATCCAAGCTGCCAGAAAAAGGATTGCTAGATATGCAAGGCTATTGTGAAAATTTTGACATAATATAAACAATCACACTCCTCAATCGAGCACGGAACTCACCAGAATGTCATCTAAGTAATGAAGCTACGTATGTCCTCAGTAAATCCATATTACCGCCGAGGTAAAGGCCAAATCATCTCCTTTTTCAATTGGAGGCAGACATCGGCAAACCTTGGGTCGGAATCCTCAGTTATGTGACCATGACGAATCAAAAAGTCCACTAGTCCAAGCGCCGAACTTGGCTTGAATACACCATGTAACAGATTTTGCAAGACCGTCTCTGTGTCCATTAATTCGAAACTCTCGACTTCCCCATCTTCCGTATTCGTATGAGGGAGAATAGAGCCATCCGAAGGCAAAGGAAGATCAAAGAGATAATAGAGGCCGGGGAGAATCCATCCTGCTGGAGAACGATTAGGGAATGGAAGCACGCCAACAGGTCGAACTCTTTCTTGTACATAATTGGGATTGAGAGAGGCTCTGTTTAGAGTTCAATCATTTCCGTTAGCGAAAGCTAGGTCATTTTCCCTTGAAGAGAATGGGAAATGAGAGAACTTACTCTTCCCTGCATTCGCGAACAATAGTCGACAGAGCCGTGTCTCCTAGGCCCATACCTCCACCAACGGTCACGTCAAGTCGACCTGGCCACCTGATGTGATTTTCAAAACACGCAAACAACCAATCAATCGGTAAAGCGTACGTTCTTTTAGCCTTTGAGCGTCGAGGAACCCAAATCATAGTTTTCCCAGAATCAGAACTTTGAAAGAATGCTGAAAGTTGTCGATTGAGCTAAATATTAAGAATATAATCATGAGGAAAGACGAACCTATCAAGAGGCAACCGAAATTCGCAAATCCAAACAAAGGGAGAGATGCGCGCTCAACAGAGAATGCTACTGGATTTTCTGAGGAAACAATTCCATGTGACACAGGAAAGAAAATAGGATATGATTCGTCGCTCCATCCTATATGAGAGTAAGCAGTGAGTCAGTGGATGGTGGTTGTGACCCACCCCGTAATATATCATGGAACATGGAACCATGTCGCCATTCCTCAACAAGTCTCTTCATTTGGTATGTACGAGCTGGACTACCCCCTGTGTTTACCCATGGAGCGAAAGACACCGACCAAGGACGATCAGAATTCTCGGCGAAGAGTACCTCCCAAGGAGAATGTTGGGAATTTGAATGCTCTGGTGCACCATGATGATCGACCACCAATGCTTTCATAACCTCAGGCCTGAGATATCCAATAGGTCTGCACTGAGGAGTGGTAGGTCTTGATATGAAAAAAGGCACCACAGGCTCACTGTCCACAAGACGATCATCCTTTGTCCTTGTAGCAACTTGATGCTGTACTCCAGGTATGTGCCAAGGCCCATGCGAGATATGAAGATTGCTTGAGGATAATATGAGAGGTAGAAGACTAGGATGTTCACTTGGAAGCTTCAAAGGTGCTGGTCGACACTCCGAGTAGAAACTTGCCGAAATTGGACGACTTAAAGGTTTATGATACGATAGATAACATGGGGACAACGAAGAAATAAGAGTACGCGTGATGAGTGAGCGTAGCATATGTAGATCGAAGCCTATATACTAGCAAGCCGAATTCGTTAGCGAAGGTTTAGGAGAGTTAAGACAACATGACGTCATTCCATTCTTACAAAAAAACATTTCTTCCGATTTTTTTTTTTTTTTTTGAGAATAGACGACGCGCACAAAATTATGGAATATGTATTCTATCTGAAAAGGTAGGTCACCAATCCAGTTCTTCAGCCCCCTTCTCTGATCTGCTCCAGTCAAAGATGCCCCCTCTCTCCAAAAACGCCCATTTGTCAAAACCAGCGTCTTTTATAGCCTCCTGAACACCGACCTGCAATAGTGACCGTCCAGGCGTTTTCCCACCATCTTCAGAGTTCAGGAATCTAACAGTGAGTGCGTCACATGGGAAGTAATTGAGATATTAACAGAAAAATGACCTCATCCCCTCGTCCAAATTCAAATAAGAATTCTTCATAACCTTATTGTCTTCAGGCACAAGACACGTTTGTTCTTTGTGTCGGTTCAAAAAGGCTTTGAACTGTTCATCAGTTATTACGAGGCCCCGAGCATCCCGCAACGATCCGTTCCCCGTGTTCTCGCTGTCCAACAGTAAAACTTGGAACACCTGAAGATGGTGTAATCAAAAACCAAAGATGAAATTTAAAAAAACGCGCGGCTTACCTTCCATCGGGAAGGATTCAATTCTGCTATGCTTTCATTCATATCTTCCTCCCAATTCAATCTGTTATTCGCATCGTCAATTATCAAATAACCTCTCCTGAACCAAAATACTCACTTTGTGATAACTGAATTTATTTTCACTTTGATTCCTCTTTTCCTACACCATTCTGCCACTTGGAACACGTTACCGACGTGCTTGGCCTTCCCTTTCTCAGATCGTCCAAGACTTACGTTAACCTCGGGATCGAAACTGTCGCAAGAGATGGCCATCACATCGAGATATTTCCCGTACGTATCCAGCCATTTTTCAGTCACTTTAGAGCCGTTGTTGACCACGGAACAAGACTCGAGATGAAGTTCTTCTTTGCAAAAACGAAATATTTCTCCAACAAATTCCGGTTTCAAGAATGGTTCGCCACCACTTATATTCAGTTTCTTCATGCCCGCGTCTTTGAGTAGCCGAAGACCTCGCTTTGCTTCGTCAAGAGGCAGAATATCAAGGTTCTTGGTGGTATGGAAACAGAATTCACAGGCATAATTGCATTTCCTATATGCTGAAATGAATAGTGGTGACGAATTGCAGTTTCAAGCTGACCTGTGAGGGAAGTAGTTTACGGATATGGGTATAGTAATTTCCTCGTCCGATTTTCGTGGTAACCAGTACATCTTCACAGAGGCCAGTGTGGACATAAACCAAGTCATTTCAGAGGAATATGTGGCAGGGTCGTAGCTAAATTTTCTGGTATACATTAGTAAAGCACGGGATTGACACACCGGAGCGATGCACATACCTAGGGAGATTAAGAACAGAGCAGTGAAGGAGATTGAAGGAGAGTTGCGCAAATGGCTATATGACCCTCAAAACGAGACATTATTCGTCATAGGAGATAGTGGAGGAGGATTATTTTTACCAGAGGGAAAATGCTTGAACCTGTCTGTATCTCCTAAGCAAAGCAGAAACAGATACCAGATAATACAATAGTGTCAAGAATATAAAATATACCATTTAGTTCTTAAAAACATTTGAAATAAAGCTATTGGCTCACTATAATTGCGGTATAAAGAAGTATGGTGCAAGAGAGCAAGTGAGTTCCCATAGGAACGGGTGGATTTGACAAGATTAAGAGCCCGAAGTATAGAGTAGAATTTTATCAGAAGTTTTCTGCCAATTTAGACAGACAATGAAATAAAATCGAAATTTCCCTGATTTCTGACCATTAGACATGTTGGAAATGGCGTCGTCGCAGCGTGACAAACCGTGTCACCCCGCGTATCTTTCCATACTTGCTGTTCACCACATATAGCTTTTGCGCAGTCGCAAAAGAATATCTTTTGTTTTCTTCTTTTAGATAGTTTATTGTTCTGAAATACTATGTAGATTCCCCTCTTCTTCAGTGGTTTGATATTCCAACACTGAGGTAAGACACTTAACTAGCTATCTTGTATTTGTTTTGCCTACCTATATGCTCCAGTAGATTGTCCATATAGGCAAATTATATATATAGTTGTTTGACATTCAAACGCTGGGTAGATTGTCTGTATAGCCTATTAATTCTTACAGGTTATTGGGCTCCCCACTCCCTACTCCAATAAGCACCTCTTGCTCCAATATCCACTGCATTCACCACTACCGACCTCCTCCTTTCCTCAGTCCCAAAGCTGTTAACTGGACCACATGTTCCATGTGTTTCCAGGATGCCATTGAGGCTAAAGGACTGTGAGGATATTTTGATGGCACTGCTGTTTGCCCTGTTCCAAGCTGTTTTGGAACCTGGACAAGACCTTGGTGTTAAAGATATAACACTTCAGTCAAGCACTGTGTGAAGTGAAACAAGATGAAGAAGAGTTTCAAACCCTGCTGCAGCACAACTCTGGAAATAATTTAATATTTACACCTTGGTCACAATTTGTGTAATAACTCTAGCAAGCTAATATAATAAGAAGGTGATGTGTTTGTTAGCACCAATGATTGAGACTATTAAAGTCTGTAGGTTCAGGACACTTAGGGGTCCAGAGATATTCCAATGAAAGGGGATGTGCTTAGAGGAAAGAGGAAGTAAGTGGACTGAACGGATTACCCAGTCAATGCATTCTAAAATGAGGGTGAGGCCGAGACTGTTAAGTCCGCATGTCGGCGCTTAGCTAGTACTTCCGAAAAGGTATTCGGTTAGCGTGGGGGTCCGAAACGGGGCCGAGGGCTGAAGACGGGAGTCGGATGGACTACAGGCGGAGGCGGAAGTGCCGGGAACTTAGGGTCGGTCGTGGAAAGGTTCAATCCAGTCACGGAGGTGTTTGAGGTCGAAGGGACTTGGCTTCAACTTATGTGTTGCACCCTCCTCGATCGTCTGTCCCTAATTTCGGAAAGGAGACGGGAGTTTTACCGGAAATGAATTGGAAACTAGGTGCGAGACTAAATCAATATTCGTACTAGCGAACAGTCTAGTCGACTGGAAGACTATATACATGTGACTATCCTTGTACTATCTTTGCCGGTCATAAAACAAGGAGAAAGGGAGTACAAGGGGTCAATATAAAGGAGAGAACAAGGGAGTGAGGTACGCGATGGTCCTGCATGCCGGTTATCAAGGTAACGGAACCTTGACTTCGGAGTCTTCGGAGGTTCGGGATCGCGGAACCTCAGAATGTATGTTGGACATCCAGAAATCGGTTATTCAGGCTTTGGTCGATCAGAAAGGTCCCGGAAATGGTGCAGGTGGTTGTGGGGTTCAATGTGGGTTTGTTTGGCTGCATGGGCCATAACAGAGACAGAAATTACAGTGAAGTAATCTCAAGAGACAAAAGAGTCTTTAATCAGAGACTGATTAGAAACCCTCAGGGGTAGAGATGCAATTGAACTGGACAATCAACAGAACAATCTCACTCTGTAGAATCAGTTTACTAAGCAGGACAATCAACTACTTAGGCTGAATCCAAGATACTAATACCTATTAGGAACCCTACGCCAGCATACCTGACTATTCATTTCAGCTCACTCAGCCCAACTCTACTCTTGCTCGCCTATCCAACTAATATGCCCTCAGGCCATGGACTATATATACCTCGTGTATCCGTCTTGGCATCACATGCTCTTGTCAATTTGCTCCACTCATTTATGTCACACTCCATATGCTCGCTATTCCATTCTGTCTTCATTTACGTTTAATATCTTTTCATTTACATTCCATTTCACTTTCATTTATTTGCAATTTCGCTCAGTCTCTTATTTCCAATCTGTCAAGCGTCGGATTACTGATGGACTTCGGTACTGCCGAGGGGTGTTGGCGAAAGGTCGGGCAGACTATGGCCAAGTCCTGCAGGCCAAGAGTAGTGGCATTGGCTTCAACGTACTCGTGCGTTGCGCCCTACTTGCCATGCGTGCCACTGTATTTGCAACAGACAGATACTCAGGGGGATGCTGAGGATGCCGGCCCGAGTCGAGGACTTAACAGAAGAGAAGAAGGTAGAAGGGCCTAAGCCTAGTCAATACCCAGAATGAGGAAATATGTACATGCATGTCCTACTTATATAGGTTAAGAAGCGACATGTGGAATAAGGAATGTGGAACAATAAGGTATGCAGAGCATGTGGTTATCGTTCACAACGAATAAAATTAGAACAGGGAATGCAAAGCGGGGTTAGAACAATAAAAGACAGGATAATAGAATGTGTCCAAAGATAGGACAATAGGAGGTGCCAGACTATAAGACAAGGCTTGTAACCGAGGATAGTACAAGGACAGGAAGTCCCGAGGTGAGATGGACTGAGGAGTGTGGATGGCAGATGTGCCGAACCAAGACCGGCGCACCAAGTGTTATGCTTGTGGCGTGGACACTTGGTCGTGGATATAGGATGATTGCTCGGTTGGCAACGCTGAATAGACATGTCTCGGTACGGTACTTGACACAATCTGTTATTACGTTCCTTAGGGTAACTCCATTGGGAATCGGAGTGACACATCACTCCACAATGTCACAGAGGAGATCATTATTTGGGACGTAGTATTTCTGTTCTTGCTTTTCACGATCCTCGGCTTTCTCATTCTATTATAGGAATCTATTCGACTCCTAATAGATTAGAAAGTAGTATAAAGATCTTGTACTCTGTAGTTCAGTCTTCAGTCAGATAATCAACCTTGATTTCGACTAAGGTTCTTCTGTTCATCTTCTATCTGTCTCGCCTTTACGAAATTGGGGACCATGTGGTCTAGTAGGCGCAATGCATAACATTGAAGCCAAACCCCACTTCAAACCTTGCCATTGTCTCATCTCTGGGAGATTAATAATATTACAATTACATCCTTTTTCTACATTGTAACAGTATTATCTGACTTACACACTTGATCGCACATCATCTTTGCATATCACGACCATCATGAATACTCGATCCACTACTCATAATCTGCCCTTCATCGTAGAAGTCCCAAGTCAGTTGCAGGAGATTTTCACACTTCGATCGCTGGCAGAACAACCTTCTATTCACGAAGCTGGCCCGTCAGGTGGGAATGCTCCTCCTGATCCCGAGGATGATGACAAAGAAGACCCAATTGACAATAATGATGACAACGAGGCAAATCCAAACCCTGTTCAAGTTTCAAATCCTATTCAAGTTTCAAATCCAAACCCTACTCATGTTTCTAATCCCAATCCAACTCTTAATTCCAATCCGACTCTCAATTCCTCTTCAAGTTCAGACAAAATTGTCAAAGCACTCATCAATCGATTAGCTCAACCACCCCCTAGATCTAATGTCAACCCTGGCCATCATGCCAAGGCTTGTGAGCCTGAGGTTTACAATGGTACTGACCAAGCTAAGCTTCGCACATTCTTCTTACAATGCACGCTGAACTTTCGAGACCATCTGTCTGCATTCTTGATGGATGCGTCAAAGGTCCAATATGCCATCTCGTACCTCACAGGCCCTGCACTTCAATACTTTGAGCCCGCAATTCTAGGTGAGATCCAACCTGAGCCTAGCTGGCTTAAGGTCTGGAAGGACTTTCACCAAGAACTTAAGACCAACTTCGGTCCCTTCAACAGCGCTGCACAAGCAGAAATTGAGCTTGGCAAGATAGTTATGAAGGACAACCATCGTGCAGCACGTTACTTCATCGACTTCACCAGAGCCTCCACTCGCACTCAGTGGAACGATGCCGCCCTCGCACATGCGTGTTAAATCCGCGTGTCGGCGCTTAGCTAGGGACTTCCGGAGGGGTTTGGGGGTTTCCGATGGGGTCCTGAGGGGGAAGTTCGTATTCTGAGGGTGGGGTCGGAATTGGAACCGGATCGGAATCAGAATCAGAATCAGGGACGGAAGTCGGGAACGCCAGGAGTCTGGGGACTGTCTATGGTATAGGGTGGTACGAGTGGTTTGAGGTCGCAGGGACTTGGCTTCAACTTATGTGTTGCACCCTCCTTGATTGTCTGTCCCTAATTTCGGAGAGTCAGACAGTTTACCGGAAACTAATCAGAAACGGTGACACAAATTAAGTCGATATTCGTACTGGCAAATAGTCTAGTCGACTGGAAGAATATATACATGCAACTATCCTTGTACTATCTTTGCCGGTCATAAAACAAGGAGAAAGGGAGTACAAGGGGTCAATATAAAGAGAAAACAAGGGAGTGAGGTATGCGATGGTCCTGGGCATCGGTTATCAAAGTAGCGGAACCTTGACTTCGGAGTCTTTGGAGGTTTGGAATTGCGGAACCTCGGAATGTATGTTGGACCTCCGGAAATCTGTCGTTCAGGCTTTGGGCGGTCGGAAGGGTCCCGGAAATGGTGCGGGTGGTTGTGGTGCTTAATGTGGGTTTGTTTGGCGGTATGGGTTATAACAGTATCCCTCCACTAGGACCAAGCCCTCGAGGTCCTAAGCTTAATTGGGGCGGTAATTAAGACAGACATTACTGTGGGAGTTCTTTGATAGTTCCCTGGGATGTTTTGATCGATAAGTGCTGAAGGTTCGTTTGTCTATAAAAAGGGGGTGTTCGCAGAACTGGGGGGGCCTTTCTCCAATGGAGAACCCGGATCCTCAACCCTTGGGAAGTTTTGGAATTCTTTCCCGTTTTTTCCTCTCCGGAGCGTCATCGGGGGAGTCTGACGGGGGTCTCGAGGATAAAGTTCGACGCCTGTGGGGCATTGATGCTGATGTGGTGGTGTTACGGGCTCGTGCCATCGCGATTTGTGATTCCCTCAGTTTGTCTAACCAGCTTAATTTCTCCCTCCTCTAACTTCTCTGTAGTACAGGGGCGTTTCCTAGATCCGTTACTATCCGGAGATCATCCTCTAGATCGGTCGGCACGGGGTGTTATCCCTAGTGGCCTGGTTGCAGGGGCAGATGGCCCGGAAGCCTTCGATCGGATTTCCGCATTCCTGACCCGTCTGGATGCCTTCCAGGCGACATTGAGTTATTTCCATGATCTCCTCGTGGCACTTGATAGTTGCCTGCTGCGGATTATCGAGTTGTCGGAATTGCGTTCAGGGGAGGTTACACTGGCTCGGAATCTAGTCGACGTGTTGTCGTCCTTGGTTAGTCAGGGGGTTGGTCCCCATGATCAGTTCTCAGGTAGTGTTCGTCCTTTGGAGACCGGGGGGGCCTCGGGCGAGTCTTTTGAGTGACTCGGTCATGGAATGGATGTTTGATGTGAGGGGTCCGTTGGGTGGTTCTAAGGGGCTCAAGGGGTGGAGCCTCTAGGGCTGGTCCAAGTTGGAACAGTTTGAGATTTTTGGTTGGGTTGGTTCCGTCCAAGGCCTGGGTGTTCCATGTTAATAATAAATGGATTTTTGTATTATTGGGTCATGAGTGTGATCGTAGAAGGCATCGAGGTGGTTTTTTCTGGAGGGGAGCTGTCGGTGTTTCCCAATTGATGGGTTGTTCCAGTTGATTTTCCTCTTTTTGGTGGATGTTTCCTTGTTCTTTCGACTCCGGGGTCATGGTGTGATGTTCACGTTAGTCGTGGAGATCGTAGTGTTCATTCTACCAGATTGTTGCTTAGATGGAGGTAGTGTCGTCGGGATTTGGGGAATGTCCTGCAAGGCTTGAGTCTCGGTTGAAATTGTTGATTAGTTTTAGCTCGTATTAACATTCTAACAAGAAGGGGGTCTAGTTGAGAGAATCTACATGGTACCGTTAGTCTAAGGGATGGTATGGAATTCCACGAGGGTCAGGGTTCTTCCCGAGCGGAGTTTTCGGAGGGTCATATTTGAGTGCTGAGTGAAGACTGCTGGCTCCATATTGCCAAGAATCAGTTCGGACATAGGCTAAACAAAGTAGTACTCAATACCCTATTGATCGTTGGATCATGGTGGGTGAGCGTGTGGTGTCCGGTAACTAAAATCTGACGGATATTCAGAGGGTCACAGTCGAAACTTATTGACAGATGGTCACGGGTGTTCGGGAGGGTCGGATGGTCGGAGTGTTTCTGCATAGGGGTTGAAATCTCTTTCGACGATTGGTCACGGGAGGTCATATTCCTGAAAGGCTGGATGCGTTGTTTTGTTTTACGTCCATAAGCATAGTAGGTGTTCAACACGAACCACTGGTGCCGGAGTCGGGGACCTAACTTCTTATTCCTTGGTTTCCGAAGCGTCCGACATCTCAGACTCTTCTTCAACCTCTTCTGTCATGGAGGCTGCTCGCCCCTTGGTGACTGTGGTGGTGGATCTTGGGCATTCCTTGGCTGGGTGGCCCAATCTGCCGCAGAAGAGGCAGAGGTTTTGTTCGAAGCAGCGTTGCCATTCTTGTGGCGTAAGTTTTCCGTCTTTCCCTAATCTGGACAAAAGATCTGTGGTAGTCCTGCTGCCACCGGACGGGGTCACGGGTTGGCCTACATTGGCCGTCTTATTGCCTGTGTTAGGGGCCAAATATGTGGTCACAGGGGTCCTCCCTCTGTCGTAGGGGCGGTCAAAGTTCCGGGTGGAGGGGGGTTCTCTGGAGATTTCCGATCATCGCTCCCAGTAGTGGGCGTCGATGGATTGGGACAGGAGATGGAGTTGGGGCAGGGAATGGGGTTTCCCTATTCTAGAGATCTCATCCTTGATTCTGCCGGGGAGTCCGTTGTAGAACTGGCGACGAAGTGCAGTGTTGCCCTAGTAGATGTGGGTGGCTAGTCGATTGAATTCGACTACATATTTTGTGATGCGCTGATTATCGCACATGTGGGTGGCTAGTCAATTGAATTCGACTACATATTTCGTGATGCGCTGATTATCGCGCATGTGGAGGGTCTCGAGGTCTGCTTTGGCTCCTCCTTCTGGATCGTGGGGGCCAAAGTTGGTTTTGAGTTTGTTCATGAACTTCTCGTAGTCATGGAGCCAGTCTGGCTCGTCGGGGGCGGAGAGGGCTGGTTCGAACCAGTCCAGGGCGGTACTGGTCAGGTACAACAGTACATAGGTTACCTTGGTGCTCTCGGTATCGAAGGTGTCAGGGCGGTCATGGAAGTTCAGCCTACATTGCACTAGGAAGGCTTGTAGTTTTCTTGTATCGGATCCATCGAAGGTATCCAGATCCCGAAACTTGGTGGCGCGGGGGGCTGATCTTCTGGGGCTGGCTAAGTTACTTGCCAGCATAATGAGGGGCTGAGTGAGGTCAGGCACGATGTTGGGTCCTAAGGCGGGGGCCCCTCCCGGTTGTGCAGGAGGCAGCGGTGCTGTGGCAGGTGGTGCGACAGGTGGTGGTGCGTAGGGGGGCACCGACGAGTCTGACGGCGCTGTTGTGGATGGTCCTGAGCTGGGCCGTATATCTGATGGCGATGATTGTTGAATCACTGGGGCGTGGTTCACGAGGAATGGGTTGGTCAAGTTCGAATGCTGGTGTTGTTGTGCATCTGAAAATCTGGAGTCAGAGGAAGGCTCCGGGGGGTGAGCTGGGGTCTGAGGTGTCTGAAAACTTGGTCCAGGGATGGGCAGTTCTCGGGGGACAGATGCATGGCGAGCAGATGCCTGAGTGATTGTCTGCATGGCTTGTGAACGTGTGATGGGTCTCATGCTTAATGATGCTCAGGAGTGTGAGTATGAATATTCTGTTAAATCCGCGTGTCGGCGCTTAGCTAGGGACTTCCTGAGGGGTTCAGGGGTTTCCGATAGGGTCCCGAGGGGGAAGTTTGTATTCTGAGGGTGGGGTTGGAATTGGAACCGGATCGGAATCGGAATCGGAATTGGGGACAGAAGTCAGGAACACCAGGAGTCTGGGGACTGTCCACGGTATAGGGTGGTACGAGTGGTTCGAGGTCACAGGGACTTGGCTTCAACTTATGTGTTGCACCCTCCTCGATTGTCTGTCCCTAATTTCGGAGAGTTGGAAAGTTTACCGGAAACTAATCGGAAATGGTGACGCAAATTAAGTCGATATTCGTACTGGCGAATAGTCCAGTCGACTGGAAGACTATATACATGCGACTATCCTTGTACTATCTTTGCCAGTCATAAAACAAGGAGAAAGGGAGTACAAGGGGTCAATATAAAGAGAAAACAAGGGAGTGAGGTATGCGATGGTCCTGCACGTCGGTTATCAAAGTAGCAGAACCTTGACTTTGGAGTCTTCAGAGGTTCGGAATCGCGGAACCTCGGAATGTATGTCGGACCTCCGGAATGTATGTCGGACCTCCGGAAATCTGTCATTCAGGCTTTGGGCAGTCGGAAGGGTCCCAGAAATGGTGTGGGTGGTTGTGGTGCTTAATGTGGGTTTGTTTGGCAGTATGGGTTACAGTACGGGACAAGCAAACTCAACCAAAATTTTCGACCCAATTTTCTGGCCAAATCCGCTCGTTGAAATTGATAGTAGACCATTAAATGAAGTATCTAACATCAAAATGAAGTCAATCTAACGAGCCATTTTTTTTTTTAAAATAATTTTTATTTTGGACATGTCAAAATTTTGGCCACACCCCAAAAAAAACCGAAAAATATTGAAAAAATGTGCAATCAATAGCTATGATTGAGTAGTGTATGATTCCGGTAAAAGTGTGAAAAAAAATTTAAAATTTAAAATTAAAAAATTAAAAACAATAAATAAAAACTATATACCATATTCATAAACAAATAAATACAAATATGGAACAATCATTACCCAGCCTTGACACGCTGCATAATGCCCGCTGGCTGCCATCCAAAATGCATAAGAAACATTACTGGACTGTGAAATAAGAATCAGGATCAGGTTACTGAAGCAGATGAACATATAAAGCATCCAACAACACCTACAGATTATGAATCTGACAGGGAATTGCCAACTTCTGTGAACATTTTTTACAACCATGCCATGGGTGGAATGAATTTTGGTTTAGGGGGAGAGGAGACTGAGAGTGAAGGAGCCTCTGAAGCATACAGTTATGAATATGAGGACTCAGAAGAGGATCTCTTCACTGCAATATAAAATTTTATTATTAAAATTTAATCTACAAAATTTTGAGCTAAAATCAAGCTT
>QLPI01010122.1:0-11454 GCA_003314275.1 Chroogomphus rutilus
ATACTTTATTCGAGACATGATAGAGGGGAAGAAGATACAGATTGATTACCTCCCAACGGATCAAATGGTCGTGGATATCCTCACAAAGGGTCTTCCAGGACCTAGAGTGAAGATCCTTACCGAAAAGCTTGGAATATATTGAGCTTGAGGGGGCATGTTGGTGTACATATGCACCATACCCCTGAGAGATCAATCACAATATATTCACACTTTTATTTGAAAAAGATATTGAACTGTGCGCTTTTTAATTCTCTATTTTTCGAATATTTTTCTATATTTTTACCCTCAATATTGAGGGAGATAATGTATTTCTACCTGTACGCTACTTACGGGTGCTTGCCTACGCACGACGCGACGCGCGTGGCCAGCTCCCTGGATTGGGACCGGCAATCTGGCTCAAACCTTCGATAGGGTCAAGGGCCGGTTGCAAGGTATTTGCGGGTGAAACACAACCCGCGCATGCCTCCCTCCTCAGTGGTTGACTACACTGAGGAGGTGAGTTGTATAGTATAATACACAGAGGCTCCCGACTAATTTTCTTTATTTTCATTGTAAGATAAAATATTTAGGTATATTTTCCGAATATACAATAGTGGTTGACTACACTGAGGAGATAAAATATTTAGACTGCCTAGAAAATTCACAAACCTACTGCACATTTGCTCATAATCTCATCAGTAAGGAGGTAGAGGAGTAGGATGAAGGATGCGTATAGATGTACCTTAAGACCAGCCAGATGGGCCGGATGCGTATCTCGAACCAATGATGCACAATGGGCGTACGCGAACCGAGTGTCAAACAATCCAGCCAGGGAGCCACCACAGAGAAGGCTCGAAGCATCGTGTACCATTGAGTACATCGTCGAGGGGTGTAAAAGGCAACAAATTCCCACAGTGATGTGTTCTTTCAACTAGGCCAAAAGGCCACTATGCCAGTTTATCTGGCATTAGTCTGTGGGCACTATTTAAACAGCAACTTGTTACATGTATTCACCAACCATTGCAATGATATGTAACAGTACCTTCCCCTTAGGTACCGAGCCCTCAAGGTGCCACAGTGATGATATCTTAACAGGTTTCCCAGGCCTGTCTGTGGCTCCCCCCAAGCACTCTAATTACTGTTTGACATAGCAGACCCCCATGATGTCATGGACCATCATGTAAGCCAGGGTTCCTGGGGTCCAAGTGATTGCAACAACCCTCTAAATTATTGCGTATACAGGGATTTGAACCGCTGACCTTTGGTCAACCTGGCATACTGTAAAAGGCAACAAATTCCCACAGTGATGAAAAGGCCACTATGCCAGGTTATCTGGCATTAGTCTGTGGGCACTATTTAAACAGCAACTTGTTACATGTATTCACCAACCATTGCAATGGTATGTAACAAGGGGGTGCCATCGAGGCAAACCACCATAGATCCTACGCAGAACACAAGAGATGCCTTAACGTCGAGAGAGTTGGATGTGACATGCCAACAACAGCAAAGGCCGCCGGATTTACTGGCCTATGCACGGTGTAACATGCACTGGCCACGACACCATGCAGCGTGGCCATCCCCACAAGAGTTGGACGTGATGTGACGTGCGCTGACCATGACCACACATGATGTGACATGTGCCGATGGTGCGCTGGCCGCACCAGGAACCCCACCTACGACCACTACCAGGCCATGCCAGGCTGCAATGACATGCTGGCATGGATGCATGCGGCATGAGATGCAGAGGACCGGCAAGGATGGGAGGTAGAGCCACTGGAGAAGTGGAGGGGCTAGAGGGGATGAACAAGGAGTTAGAGGCCATCCATGGCAACAGATGGCAGGCTGTACATGAAACGAGGAGACGAGCGCACGCACCTTAACAAGGCGGTGCTGTAGCACACTACCACTATACCTCGACGTGACACCGTTGACCCCGACATACATGACGGTACCATGCACCTCCACCATGACACCATGATGTGCCACGACAATATGCCGGCACGGATGCAGCATGTGGCTGCCACATACCAGGTGGATGGAGTGGAAGCCAGAGCTGAGGGGGTGGAACTGGAGCAGGAGCCAGACCCAGGGACTCGAGAGCTAGGGCCCGGGGGAGGCATGAAGCAACCTCGCCCGTGGGACACCATGCTAGAAAGCACAGGGACCAGGACCGGCATGCAGATGTGGTTGACAAGTTTACAGCAGTCCCGCAAATGACCTAGAGGAGGTTAGAGGAATCCTGCGACTTGAAACTAAGCGCCAGCGCTACTGAGTGCCATTCAGAATCTTATTAGCGAAACAGTATGTACTACACTGCTACACACTTACCTTGCATGGATGCGAAAGAGAATACGTACACTTCTATGCTTGAGGGGGTGTGTTGGAGTTACAAGCGGTAGAAGCTACTTACAGTGTTAGTAAGCAACTGGTACAGTAGCCTAGCTGAGTTTCAATAAAGAATCAACATGTCTTAGCCTAAGCTTCTATGCACAAAGGCCAGCTACTATGTGACTAGTGGCCTGGCTGCACTCTATAGTTGCAATACCCCATTGGTAAGTCCTGCCATGTTTGACCCTGCCGCCATGACTTACTGACAGACAACTCACCTGTCATGTTTGACACTGCTGCTGTGACTTACTGTGGCCATTTGTATACACTAAGTGGTCCCCTCAAGCAGATCTGTTGCAGTCGCATTTAGTTCACTGCTTAACTCAGCGGTCGACGCCGTCATTGGTTTCATAGTAGCTGGCTTATCATGCGTCAAGGGTTTTTGTGATCGCGTCCACCATCCCTACTTGCTGGCCTATTTGCTGGCTTATCCATCATTGAGTGAGCAGTTTTTGTAATCACGTCCATACTTACATGTCATCGTGACTGGTTAGGTCCTGTGAGCACATGTTCCTTAAGCCGGCTACCATCTACTGTATCGTAGATCTTGGTCGTCATGTTTGTCTCACGTTCATTATCGTTGTTGTTTTCCTACCTACCAATATCTTACGTGACCGAGTGTAATGGGTTTGGCTTGACTGGACTCAGCTAGAGATAATTTGCCTGGACTCTGCTAGGGGTTCGACTGGGTTCGGCTAACCTCGGCTAGGGCTTCAGCTGGATTCGGCTGCTGGGGGTTTAGCTGGTCTCAGCTGGGGGTTCGGGGGGTTTCAACTGAGCTCGGGGGGTTTAGACTAGGCTCTGCTGGGGGTTTGGCTTGACTCTGCTAGGGGTTTGGCTTAACTCTGCTGGGGGTTTGGCTTGACTCTGCTTGAAGTTTGGCAGAGCTCTCATGGGGGTTTGGCTAAGGGAGGTTCAGCTAGGCTCAGCTAGGACTCTGCTGGAGAGTTTGGCTGGACTCTGCTAGGGATTCAACAGGGTTTGGCTAGGCTCAGCTGGGGGTTTGGCTGGGCTCTGCTAGGGCTGGTCTGGCTAGGCTGTGGCGGGAGCCACCGTACTGTACCCTTCTACCCCAGGCTCTGCTAGGGGTTTCAGCTGGGCTCTGCTGGGGGGTTCAGCTGGGCTCTGCTGGGGGATTCAGCTGGGCTCTGCTAGGGGGTTCAGCTGGGATCTGCTGGGGGGTTCAGCTGGGCTCTGCTGGGGCTGGTCTGGCTGGGCTGTGGCGGGAGCCACCTTGCTATGCCCTTCTGCCTAAAGGGCAGGGCATAGCTAGTCTATAGTATAAAGTTCAGTTGTGGCACTTGTGGGCATTTTTAGATAAGCTAATTGGTCAGCATTTATATAAGCCCTTCCCACGATGCAAATTTTCAAATTTGACTACTGCCCAGTCATGTGACTGGTTCCACGTCTCTCTTGTGTCTCTCTTCTTCCCCCCACCACCCACCCCACCCAGTGCACACCCACACATTTCACCTCCTAACATTCCCACCATGTGGGGCTGTTTGGATGTGCAGTGCACTGCTGTTGCCACATCATGTGTGGTGGAGGAAAGACCTCGGCATGTGCATGTTTGTGTTCTGCACCTACTGCATGCCGACATCCTTTCTCCCACCATCACCACACTCCCAACCACATGCATGATGCAGTGCATACCAACATACCCCACCTTCTGATACCCCCTCACAGGCTGTCAGGACATGTGGTGTGCTGGTATTACCACATCGTGCATGATCGAGGAAAGACCTGGCATGTGCTGGATGCCTGGCAGGGCCTGCTGTGTCGACATTCTTAAAGTTGAGTGAGCTGAATGGGGGGAGTGTGGGGAGGATGGGTGCAGTGTGGTTGAGAGACGTGGTGCAGTGTGGTTGAGAGACGTGGTGTAGAGTGCATTTGAGGCAAGCTTCAATGTGCAGTGGATCGAGCCTACATTGAGGCAGGGTGCTTGGGTGAGTTGCCACATTTCGCGTATATGGCTTGCATAACCAATCACTTGCTTACTCTCACATGCATTCACGCTGCCAGCTCCTCATGCTCTTCATGTGTATGCACACCTGTACCATTCTTCCAAGTGCATCACCTCATCACTGGTCATGGTTGACTCCATAATCTGCTTGCTTTCCCTCACCTCCATCGATACATCCACCCCCATGGTATCCCGCCCCACACCGTCCCCTCCATACCCATCCCGCTGCCATCCTGGGTGCATCGCGACACCAGGGGGTCCTCCTGCCACTCGCTCACGCTTGGTGCGGCATCATGTCGGGTGCCCTACAGCCTGGGTGACACCCCCACATGTTGCACCGACTACCGCTACGCATGCAATGGCCACTAACTGACACCACTACACATGCAACGACCGCTAACTGACCTGACACCCCCACATGTTGCTCGCGACTGTGTTTTAAATAACACTAACTGACACAATCCACTCAGTGCGTCGCATCCATTATTTCTCAGGTAT
The DNA here is from genome assembly GCA_003314275.1 of Chroogomphus rutilus. Lineage (NCBI taxonomy): Eukaryota > Fungi > Basidiomycota > Agaricomycetes > Boletales > Gomphidiaceae > Chroogomphus > Chroogomphus rutilus. The sequence continues at coordinate 4,829 of QLPI01010122.1, forward strand.
ATACGAGCAATGCTCTCCAATGATACACTCAGTATGTCTCGTCCGTTGTTTCTTAGACAGTGAGACCACTCCCACCTGATGTGACCAAATAGGTACATTTCGATTTGTTGTCACACATCAACCATTATCAAACGGTGAGCAGATCAGCATTCGCACACCACCACCACTAACTGAGACAATGCCCCCAGCATGCTCCTATCTGATGTGGTAAGCAGGATAGCATTCACACACCACTACTGCTAACCGATGCCAGCACCATACACCATCCCAAAAAAACTGGACAAATGTCTGGCTACGACAATACCGATCTATATCTACCATCTACTGTGTCAGTTTGTTTTTGTGCATTTGTCATTTTCATGCATTGTTGAGTCCTTTGTCTAATCTTATGTATCCTACATTGACTGAAACTGTCGCTTCCATTTACTTCAAAATCCATCAGAATCTTCTGTGCTTTCTTCTGTAGGATCTGATTGCACATTGATATTGTACGATATTTGCACAAGTAAAGCCTATATACATGTTTATGTAAATAATTTGATTTCAAATTCAAACTGTGTCACAGACACTGGTGGTCAGCATGTGTGAGTAGCCACATAAAATTTTGTATATACAGTATAGTAGACTTCCTTGATACAGATTTCAGTCAAGTTCAATTTTAGCTCAAAATTTTGTAGATTAAATTTAGAAAAAATTATATTACAGCTAAGAAGTGTCTTGAGAACATTTTGGCTCTATATTATAGGGGCAAAAAAGGTTTTATTGTGGCAGAGTAAATTATTTTGTAGAACAGGTCAAAATGTCACAGGTATAGGTCCTTGATACAAGCGTGACACCTAATTCTCCATGCACAGAATTTGCGGCCCATTGTGATTAGTCATCCATTTCTTTGTATTATTAGCATGTTGCATGTCATACTTCGGTAGCCCCAATATCTTTGTGGTCAGATTAAGGTCAATTTAGGTCAAATCCCAATTGGAGTTTTTGTAATTAGCAATAGGAGATGCATAGCTTCCCTAATGTGAACTCTCTATGACAAAATCTCTCAGAAAAATTGAGTAAATTTAGATGAAAATAAATTCCTCCTGAATGCAATTCTTCTCCCTCCCTTATGTGGTTTGGCTTAAATGTTGCTTATATATAGTAGATTCTTTGTGCAAAACCCTGTATCACTGGAATGAGAATAGACCTTGGAAAATCAATTTGTATCAAGGAAGTCTACTATACTGTACACTGTAAAATAATATATGCTGTTGTGATGTGACAGGGAATCTAAGTGTGGTATACACTATTGACTGAACACATTGTTTGCATATGCACTAACCCTGACTCAACATTGTGCTCCTTTCAATTTTCTACACTGCCTCTACTCTCTCAGGTATGAGTTAATTCATTATTCTTTCAACCTCTCAGCCTAATTTTTTTTTTTTTTTTTATTCAATTTTTCGACCCCAGGCTAGGCCTATGTTGGTCGCTAAGCGTGTTGTACTAATACATCCTCGAGTGGGCGTGTGCACTGACGACGAGCTCCATGCCCCCCGCCAGCCCAGCTCCTTGAGCCGTTTCCCGCCCCCCTCTTGTGAGGTGAGTACTATTTTTCTCCGGTTGTATTTCGATTGTGTGGAGGGTCTGGCTTCATAAGTGCTCGGCCGCCGAGGCAGGCTGGCACGACGGGTGGGAGCGCCGTAGTCAAAGAGTCGGAAGCGGCCATGGGCATCTTCTTGGTCCTGCTGCGGCGTGTCAATACGCGTCGCTGCGCGAGCGGGTGTTTGGTGGTGGAACGTGTTTTGGTTTTGTGGTTGTCACCGGTGGCTCGGTTCCTGCGTTGGTAGCCTTGTATCCTATTGTTCTGTCAACTAGTTATTTAATTCTTTAAGAGGGCAGTGGGGCAACATCACCAAATTGGTTTCTCAGTCTTCCAGTTGCTGCTACATAGCCCAGCAGGGCTAGCATGGACTCCTTACCCCTAGTAGTTCCTTAATAGACGTTGATTTCCTTCCTAATTTCTGCCTCAGCGTGTGGCGTGCATGCTCGTGTGTCCGGCATTCAAAGAGGAAGTGGTGGACCGTCTCATCAGCATCGCGGCATGCTTGGCATAGTAGGGACGGTGTCTGTTTGATTCGATGGAGGTGTCTATTGAGTGGGGCATGGCTTGTGCGTAGCTGCGTGATTAGGCTACTCTGTGCGTGGGTGAGCCCTGCCGTGTCTCTGAGGTAGGTGCGAGAGGGTAAGCTGTCATCGATCTTCGCTATTCGTGCATATCAGGGCGATCTTTTCCACCGCTCTTTCCAGCTGAGCCTGTTGTCCGTTTTAAATTTTTGTCTTGCCGCGGCCAGGCTACGTGGGAGTGTGTTAGTGCTAAGGAACGGTGGGAGTCTGCTTATCTGGCTGCTTTCCCCAGCTGCTGCCTCTCTCGCCGCATGGTTTGCCGCTTCATTGCCCTCCACTTCATCATGGCCTGAGATCCACGCGATCTTGAGGTCCATTCTGTGCCTTCGTGAGGGTGCTGTGATCCTGTTGGCTATGTCATGGATATGCCCTATGAGATGTTGTGCTGGTTTGGGTCTGATATTTCTCGTCGCTAGGATCACCCCCTGGTTGTCAAGGAGGATGCATGCTTTTCGGATGCCCCTCTCCCAGTTCAGTAGCTCCAGCGCCAGGACAATTCCAATTGCCTCTGCCTCGTATGTGGTGTGGTCTGCGAGTGGGCCCAGGTGGTATTGCAGGGTGGCCGTCTTCCTCCCTGCCCTGTATAGCACTGCAGCGGCTCCCGCGCCATTCCCGAGCCATCAGCGTATACTTTGGCATCAGCTATATTCCCTTTGTCTGCCTCCTTAGACTCCTCCCTCGTTGCCGCTATCTCAGTGGTATAGTGTCTGGATGTGTCAGGGGCATGGGTAAAAGGCCTAATAACTTCAAGTTCATCTGGGGCAAGGTTAAAACGATGGAGGATTCGGTGCATCGGTGCTGGGTGTCTCTTAACCAAATGTCGGGTGCAGATGCAAGCAGGGCGGTGGAGTGGATGGGACTTGGGGAGGGCCGCTATGCGGCTGGCGGCTTTGTGGCAGGTGCCTAGGAGAAGGAATTCAATTGGCTGGACATTTGCTGAGACCTCTAGTATGTCGCTGGCAGTTGTGCGCATCGCTCCAGTAATCGCAATGGTGGCCATGCATTGTATGGATGTCAGTTTTCGTGTCACTCCTACAGACCCTGTGGCTCTTCCTCCCTTTGTGCCTTTCTGCACTGGCGTATACCAGACATCCGCGGCGTATGTGATTTTGGGTATGGCTACCGTGTTGTATAATTGTCTCATGTATGTTGCGCATACTCCTGTAGATGGCTTAGTTAATCTGCGTGCGAGTAGTGTCCACTTAGCCGCCTTTGCAACTTCCTTCTCCTCTTGTATCTTCCACCGTAGCTCCTCGTCGAGGAAGATCCCCAGGAATTTGTGTGCGTGTGTTGGCTGGACAACGGCGTCCTCGTAGATGAAGTCAGGCCTTGGTTCGCGCATAGTTTTGCCTGGCCGTGTAGGGTCCCTTATCCGCCGCCTCAAAAACCCTACTATGGCAAATTTCGATTTCTCGAATCGAGAGTGGTGAGTCAACGTCCATTCTCTTGCCCCTCCTTCTTTAGTTAATATCTCCTTTAAGCCCTCGTATGCTTCTTCGTAGGTGTTGCCCTCTGAGTAAAGGTTGGCATCATCGACGTATGCTACTGCAGCTTGCCCTTTCCCATTTGCGACCTCTATGAGGTCAGCATTATAGTAGAGGTATAGTATCATAGAAAGTGGGTCTCCCTGTCCTATCCCATTGTCTATGGGTACCCAGTCTGATTGATAGTCATCAAACTTCAGCTTGGTGCGTCGGTCAGCAAGCATCCGCCCTGCAAAGCATACGAGGTCTTCTGGCACCCTTCGTTTCCTCATGTTGTGTAGAAGTCGGTCCGTTACTGCATTTGGGAATGCCCCTTCGATGTCCAGAAATAGCATTACTGCTACCTTTTTCCTCCGCCACGCGCCCTTGATCTTATTGACAACAAGGTGGAGTGAGTCAGTAGTCGTCCTACCAGGCCTTCCTCCAAAGTGATTTCTCAGCCTAATTGACACTCTTCTGCTCAATCTATTTGATAAACAGACATCATCTGGGCTGCTTAAGCTTAGCTGATCCTCCTCCAGATTTCTAGGATCTTGGGTTCTTCTTTGCCTCTTAGGATTGGCTTAGGTGATCAATTAGTTGCATATTGCTCACTTAGCATACCCACTAGCATCCTTACTGAACAATGGTGGTGGGGTCTCACATATTTGTACAGGGGTATCTGAGGTGCTAATCAAGCCTATTAAGTGTGAAGTGGTTTGAATGACCAACAGGGTACTGTTTGTGAGGATCATTTCAGGGCCATTGGCAGGACAGACCACATTTATCCCCAGAATCACAGTTTTAACAAGTGCAGAACAATTGCCATTTGAATTACACAGGTGATAATTTCCTGTGAGGCCTGCATTTTCCATGACAATAAACAAGTCACAAGGACAATCTCTAGGAACAGTGGGAATAGACTTACTGTACCCTGTGTTTTCTGTTTTCACATAGACAATTTTATGTGGGGGTATCAAGGGGTACAAATTGGGGAAGAGTACATGTTTTGTTACTGGAGGGAAGGAAGACATGTAATATTGTATATAGAGAAGTATTACTCAAGGACAATTCATAGATATTAATAGATAGAAATGTAGGATTGGAAAATTGTAGTTTTGGCTGTGCTCTGCTGGGGTCTCGGCTTGCCTCAGGTCTTGGCTTGCCTCAGGTCTCGGTGCTTGCCTCGGATCTTGGTGCTTGCTGTCAGGGGACGACCCTCTCCGAGTCCTGATGACAAGTCCGAGGTCCTATCTCGGACTCCACCGAAACTCCGAGGTCCTATCTCGGACTCCACCGAAACTCTGAGGATGAGAGACCAGAGTCCGAAAGACCACTGATGTTAGAGGATGACCTCTTCCAAGTCCTGGTCTAAGTCCGAAGCCCTATCTCAGACTCTCTCCAAGTCCGAGGTCCTATGTCGGACTCCTCCCAACTCCGAGGTCCTATGTCGGACCCCTCCCAACTCCGAGGTCCTATCTCGGACTCCTCCCAATTCCGAGGCCAGGAGACCCAGGTCCGAGGGACCACCGAGCAGGAGATAGGAATGGTCTCAGTGTGATGACTGGAACCAGGAATAGGCGCCTATGTTGATTTATAAGCTAGTGCACAGACCACTTACATAAAGGGTATAAAAGAGGTTCACCAGCAGCGGAGATCCTTAGACTTTCCTCTTCGGATTTCCCCTGCTTAGGTGAGAGCCCTACATGTACTTAGGTAGTAGCTGTAATTGAACTTCGGATTTCCCCTGCTTAGATCTGAGAAGCCTGTGGGTAGACTCTGGATTCGAGTCCCATAGTCAGGCCTAGGAGGACGTCCAGGGCTGGGTGGTGTCCCGCTGGTTCCAGCCTCCGGCAGTCGAGACCAGTTCCGAAAGAGGGTTGCCCTAACACTTGCCTCAGGTCTTGGCTTGCCTCAGGTCTCGGTGCTTGCCTCGGATCTTGGTGCTTGCCTCAGGTCTTGGTGCTTGCCTCAGGTCTCGGTGCTTTCCTTGGGTCTCTGCTGGGCTTTGGCTAGTGATTTGCATGGGTATTAGAAACCCACGCAGGTAGCAGGTACAGGTAGCACGGGTAAGGGTCAGGGTCAGGATTTCCAACCTGGCCCAAACCCATACCTACAGGCAGGTTTTTGCGGGTACGCTTATATAAACGAAGTTCAGCGCTAACCTCACTTATATAAGCGAAGTTAGGTGCTAAATTCGCTTATATAAGTGAGGTTAGTGCTGAACCTTGCTTATATGAGCATATCTGCAAAAACCCATACCCATAATAACAGGTATGGGTACAGGTAGACATAATATATCCGGGGGTTACCCATGCCAATCACTAGCTTTGGCTGGGCTCTGCTGGGCTGGCTGGCTCCTCTGCCCAGAGGGCGGGGGGTGGCTCATAGAAAGAGAAGAACAAGGGAGTTATGTTATGGCTCGTGCCTCCAGTAAACCATTTTAATTCCTGCCAAACCATCCGCACCCCTGTCCGGGACTTTTCTAACCATAGAGTCTGGAACAACCACTTTCCACAATTCTGTTGCAACAATCTAAAGTTCTGCAATCCTGAACCCCCTGTGATTCTGTGACCAAGGTTCCACTCCCTCAATAAGCGACATACAGGATTATCATGTACCTTACTCCCTTGTTCTCTCCTTTCTATTGACCCCTTGTATTCCCTTCCCTCCCTTGTTTTTAGTCAGCAAGTAGATAATACAAGGAGTAGCTACATGTATATAACCCCCAGTCAACTGGACTATCTGCCAGTATGAATATCGACTTAATCTGTATCCTAAGTTCCCATTCAGTTCTAGAAACTTTCTGACATTCCAAAATTAGAGACAGATGATCGAGGAGGGCACAACACATAAATTGAAGCCAAGTCCCTCTGACTTTGAATACTCGAACAACTAGTCATACCAACCTAATACCATAACCAACCCTAAGTCCCTGGCACTTCCCATCCGCTTCCGTCCTTCTGCCCCGCCCATGAATCGGCAACCCTGACC
>QLPI01010127.1:0-24082 GCA_003314275.1 Chroogomphus rutilus
ATATAAATACAATATATTGAGATTGGTCTCTCAGGGGTGAGATGCAAGTTTGCACCCTACATCACACAGTGGGCAGGCCAACGGAGGGTATGTGCATATGGTAGCATCCATCCATCAAAGGTTGGTAGCGTCGCACAATAGAAAGGCCAACAGAGGGTATGTGTATGTGGTTTGATACCAAGCTGATATAAGCAAGGTTGGCACTGAACTTTGATTACATCAGCCACAAAATATTTCAAATAAATTCTGATTTTTGACACCAAGCTGATATAAGCAATGTTGGCCCTGAACTTCAATTACATCAGCCACAAAATATTTTAAATAAATTCTGATTTTTTAAAATATGAAAATATATTGATTTTGAGTACAGTCACATGACTAGGGTGTGACTAGGCTTAGATAATAATTTTGCTTACAAAGTGCTGACTAAAAACCCGCTTCAACCTGCCTATGGGTATGGGTTTGGGCCAGGTTGGCAATCCTGACCCTGACCCTTACCTGTGCTAAAAGCTTAGCTCAACATGTGATTTTTTTCTATGACCTCCTTATTTATAGGATCTGTAATCAAGAACCTAACAACTGCAAAAAAGATGTGGCAGAAGGTTAAAAATGATGCTACTACCAAGAGTACATTATACCTCATTGATGCCAAAGATTAACTCACTAATATGTGACTTGCTGACTCAAATGACCCATAAAATCACCTTAACGATTTGAAGCAACACTTTAAACTTATGATGAAATTCCATGACACCAGCATCTTGATAGGATCCATGTTCTCTGATACACATCTTTCTTGGATCATCATGTCATCATTACCCCTTTCCTATCGGTCATCTATTCAAACCATTAAGGTGTGGCAGCTGCTATTGATAAAAGCAAAACAATGACGATCTATTCACTTTTACCTGTACATCTGACCTCTCAGCTTTTGCAGACACCTTACAACTACCATGAACAAGATTTGGAGCAGGTATTAACAGTGGTGCAAGCAGCCACTATTGCCCTGACTGGACAAAGTTCTTAAACTACTGACCTATCACCTGTAGAAGCATCATTGCTGCCAATGGTCATATGCTTAAAGCTTTAGGAATAGGCAATGTTCATATAGAGCTTCCTAATAGAATGAAGAAAACACAAGCCCTTCTCAAGGATACTGTTTATGCACCAGAGATGGCCTTTACACTGATTTCTATCACTAAGTTAGATCAAGCTCAATGTACAGTAACTTTCAAAAATAGAATGTGCACCATAAAAAAACATCTGGAAACATCATGGCAATGATCCCCCAATCTGATAGACTCTACAGACATGTTAAGCACTGAGGTGCCAAGACTGCATGAGCCAAGCACTAGTGAAATAGTGCTGAGAACATGATGCTGGCAGGGTATCAGCCTAGTCCAAGAGACCAAACAGATGTGGCTGGCTTCAACATATCCATGCATTGCACCCTTCTTCCATAAGGCCACTAAATTTTGGGAGAGTGCTAATGTCAGGCACCGAGAATGCCAACAATGCGTGGGCCAAGTACTATTGCAATAGTACCGACTTCACGATGCTGGTGGGAATTGGCCCAGTCCTGCAGACTGATCGGGGTAGCTTGGCTTCAATGTACATGCATTGCACCCTACTTTCCATGCATGCCACTGATTTCAGACAGAAGAGATACTCAGGAGAGTGCCAAGAGTGTCAACCCAAGTAGGAGACTTCAGACAGGAGGAGGGAAGACAAGAAGGTGTAAGCCAAGTCAACATTCAGAATGAGGAAATATCTACATCCATGTACTACTTATATAGGTTAATAAGTGAGATGTGGAATCAGGGTGGCATAAGACATGGAGGAAAGAATAAGGTATGGAAACCATGTGGAAGTATTGTCCACAGTCGTCAGGAATAGAACAATGAAATGTAAATGAGAATAGAACAATAAAATATGGCCAAGAATAAAAGAGTATGAGTGTGGATGAAAATAGAACAATAGAAAATGGCCGAATATAAAACAATAGGCCATGACCGAAAAATAAGTGAATAGAAAATGTCCTGAGGTAAAACAGGAAAAGGGGAGGATGGGAATGGAGGAATGACAAGGTAGAAGGGATGAGATGAAGGAAAGTGGACCAAATGATGAACTGAATGTACCAAGCTGAGACCATGTACTAGTGAAGAATGACTTGTCACTGGCATGTAGGATTAAACAGTAGAGGTCGTTTGGTTGGTACTACCGAGTGAACCAAGGCTTGGTGTCGTATACTTGACAACTGAGAGTGTTGGCCTGAGTTAGGACTTAGACAAAGAGATTAAGAGGCATCCAGATGATCGCTGTTGATTATCAGAACAAAGAAATACATGCATAAAGTATGCTACTTTTATAGTCCAAGAAACAGGGATAAATGACCTTGACATGGAACAGGGTAGCATACAAAATGTATGCAAAAGGAATAAGATATGGAAACAAGATATGGAAAAAAGATATGGAAACTTTGGTCATAATGACCGAACATAGAAACATTGTTTTGGAACTGTAAAAGAGGTAATTCGAGAACTGTAACAAAACTTTAGTGTGAAGAAAGCCTAATCAAGTTCTCCAACAAGATGACAGCAAGTTAATACCTGTCTGGGTTGATGTCCAAAAAGAATTGTTTAGAGGGAGCCTTGACAGGTACCTTGTCAAAAGAGGAATCAGATCAATGGAAATAGTAGGGATTTCATGTTCCCATACATAAGCAGATTCAACAAAACTATAGGTAGGACCTGAATCGATTAAACATTTAAAAGGGGTGACTGAAGAATTTGGCACTAAATCAGAAGACAAATGAATTATCAAAGAATTTGGATTAAAAAGAGCAGAAGCATTGAGCTTAACCTCACTACTATTTCTTCCCAAGTCAATGAAACTCTCAGTGTGCTTAGAGGCCAATGAGTTGCTGACTAGTTTTTGACTTGGGTGCCTTGGCCGATTTCTCAGCTTTGGTGTACTGTTAAGCACTGAGGTGTCAAGAATGCATGAGCTGAGTACTAGTGCAATAGTACCGAGGTGTAAAGCCCACAATACCATGCTCTGATTTACTCGGCAGTACCGACCGACCGACCCTTACCCATATCAACCCTTACCAGTGTGTGGCCTCGGCTCGGTACATTCGGTTCATCATTTGGTTCACTTTCCTCATCCCATCCCCTCTATCCTTTGTCATTCTGTTATTCCCTGTCCTTCCTCTTGCCTGTAAGGGCAACCCTCTTACAGCCCCGAGGTATATCTCGGAGGCGAGCTAAGCAGGGGGAATCCAAAGTTATTTAATTATCTACTACCTAAATACATGTGGAGTCCTCACCTAAGCAGGGGGAATCCAAAGAGGAAAGTCTAAGGATCCCGCTGCTGGTGAGCCCCTTTTATACCCTTTATATGGGTTGTCTGTGCACTAGCTTACAAATCAATACATCGGAGTTTGTAGAGCCAATCTCCTGGTACTAAGTCCGAGGCTCGGGTATTTGTTCCGAGTTCTAGTCATCATGTGTTAAGACCTTTTCTGTCTCTACTTGGTGGTTTCTGGGCCTCTTAGCCTCGGAGTTGGTCGGAGTTCGAAGTAGGACTTCGGACCTGTATCAGGCCTCGGAGCTTTTCGGAGTTTGAAATGGGACCTCGGAGTTGGATCAGAGTTTAAAGAGGGTCATCCCCTGACATTGCCTGCTTACCTTCAGGACATTCACTCTTTGTTGTCACTCGGCAGTGGCCCTATTGTTTTATGTTCTGCCACTCTCATTGTTCTATTCTCACTCACTCTTTTGTCCTCGGCCATACTTTATTGTTCTATTGTTGTCCACATTCCTTGTTCTATTCCTGATCATTGTGGACAATACCTCCACATGATTCTTCATACCTTATTGTTCTCCATTCCTTGTGCCACTCTGTTCCACATCTCACTTATTAGCCTATATAAGTAGCCAATGTATGTAGATGGTTCTTCGTTCTGGAAATCAACTAGGTTTACACCTTCTTGTCCTCTCTCCTCCTGTCCCAAGTCCTTTACCTGGGCCGACATTCTCGACACTCTCCCAGGTATCCCTCTGTCCTAAATCGGTGGCATGCATGGGAAGTAGGGCGCAACGCACGAGCACATTGAAGCCATGCCACTACTTCTAGCCTGCAGGACTTGGCCATTATCCATCCGACCCCTTCGGCTTTCCCGAAGCCTGTCAGTATGTACGGTGCCTGACACGAGGACACAATGCTGACATGGTATTGGCCTAGTCCACAGACTGAATGGACATGGCTGGCTTTGATGTATTCATGGATTACACCCTTCTTCCATAAGGCCACTAGATTTCAGAGGGAAGATAACTTGGGAGAGTGCAGAGGGTTTTGGCTCAAGTTGTTATGACTCGGTAAAGCCGAGGAGTCGGTCAAGTCCTGCAGACCATTCAGGGTGGCTAGTGTCAGGGGACTACTGGTTTATTCCTCTTTTCCTTCCTTTTATTCCTTTTATCTCCTTCATTTCTCTTATTCCCTTGCTTATATTACTCCTTTAATCATTTCTCTATCTTCCCTTTTCATATGTTTACTGTAATCCCTTCCCCTTAATCTTCTATTGTCCTCTTTGCTGGCTGTGACAGGTTTGTTATGTCACAGTCACTGTAGCTATACAGTCACTGCTTAGGTAAGGGGGACCTTTGGTTCTTCTCTTCTGGACCTCCCTACCAGGTAAGCAGCTCACATGTATCTAGCTACATAGTCTTTTATATATTTACTTCTGGACCTCCCTACTAGTGTCTGGTAGTGCCTGTGGGTAAACTTAGGGTTCGAGTCCCTGGGTTAGGCCCTGGGTAGGTCGCAGGGCTGTGGTGTTTCCCACTGTTGGTCTCCCAGCAGGTACTGGAATCAGTACCCGAGTAGGTTGCCCTTACAGCTAGGCTTTAATGTGCTTGTGCATTGCACCCTGCTGTTCCATGTGTGCCACTGATTTGGACAGAAGAGAGACCTAGGAAGATGCCAAGAGTGTTGGCCTGAGTGAAGGACTTCAGACAGGAGAAAGGCGGATAAGGGGATGCGAACCAAGTTGATATTCAGAGTGAGGAACTATCTACATACATCCGCTACTTATATAGGTTAAGAAGCAAGATGTGGAACAGGGTGGTATAAGGAATGGAGAACAATAAGGTATGAAGGATCATGTAGAGGTATTGTCCACAGTGATCAAGAATAGAATAAGAAATGTAGGCGAGAATAGAATAATGAAAGATGGCTGAGAATAAGATAATGAGAGAGTGGATGAGAATAGAACAATGGAAAACAGCCGAAGATAAAACAATAGGGCCACGACCAAATAATAATGGAATAATAAGTGTCCCAAGGAAAATGGGTAAAGTAATGGATGGGGAATGAGAGAATAGTAGGGGATAGAGGGGATGGGATGAGAGGGGTGGTCCAGATAATGTACCGGATGTGCCGAGCTGAGACCATGTGATAGTGAGGGATGATATGGGTGAGGGTCAGTCGGTCAGTATTGCCGAGTGAACCGGGACTCGGTATCGTGGACTTGACACAAGTAAGGACTTAGACAAGAGTAGAGAGGATTGTTATAGTCAATTATCAGAATGAAGAAATACATACATCAATGTACTACTTATATAGTCAAAGAAACTGGGAATGAATGACCTTGACATGTTACAGGGGGTAATGCAACCAAGTATGCAAAAGGAATAAGATATGGAAACAAGATATGGAAAGTTTGGTCCATGACTGAGCATAGAACATAATTGAAACAGAAAGCAACAATAATGCATAAAAGAATAAGCAAAGACAGGAGAAGATGGGATGAAGGGGAATGAACTGAGTGATGAACCAAATGTATCAAGCCAAGACCATGACCTAGTGAGGAATGACTTGTCACTTGTGTGTGGGATTAGATGGTGAATATTGTTTGGCTGGTATGACCAAGTGAACTGAAGCTCAGTGTCGTATACTTAACAGTACCTCCCTCCCAATGTGTCAGGTACCAAAAATGCTGACAATGTGTGGGCCAAGTACTAATGCAAAAGTACCAACTTCATGATGTTAGCAGGGTATCGGCCAAGTCCAGTAGACCGATTGGAGTGGCTTGGCTTCAACATACTCATGTGTTGCACCCTACTTTCCATGCATGCCACTAATTTCAGAGGAGAGAGGAACTTGGGAGAGTGCCAAGAGTGTTGGCCCAAGTAGGGACTTGAGACAGGAGGATAAAGGAAGGCAAGAGACGTACATATGCCAAGTTGATATTCAGAATGAGGATCTATCTACATCCATATGCTACTTATATAGGTTAAGAACTGAATATGGAACAGGGTGGCATAAGGTATGAAAAAGGGATAAGGTATGGAGAGCATGTGGGAGCAAAAATAAGACAATAGAATGTGACTGAATATAAAACAATAGGGTCATAACTGAGAATAAAACAATAGAAATGTCCCAAGGTAAAATGGAACAGGGAATAAAAGAATAAATGGGTTGGGAATAATGGATGATGAATTGAAGAAATGTGAATGATGAATAAAATGGAAAGTGTGAAGGGTGAATGTACGAAGCTGAGACCAATGCACTAAGTGATTTGTGAATGACTTAGTCACCTGTGCATGGAATTAGATGTTTGACATTCGGTTGGTATGACCAAGTGAACCGATGCTCGGTATGTGTACTTAACACTCTTAAGAAATCCCCCATTGCTAGGTGAAGACCCCTATCCCTCATATATATAATTAGATAGCTAACACCTTAGGAAATCCTCCATTGCTAGGCACTGTGTAACTGCCTTTAAGCACCTCTGGGGTTGCCCTCACACCTTGGCCCTCTTTTCCACCCCATTTTGCCTAGCAGGTTTCAATAGAGTGACCCTTCTTCTTAGAATTAAAACAAGTCTGCACTTGTTTGGCAGATGCTCCCATGAAAACCTGCTCCTCTTGGGAAATTGACAGGGTTTTTACACTTATCATCTTATTATATTTAAGACTCTGATATGTTGGATTGTCTAATCCCACATACTATTCATATTCTAAGTATTGAGTCTTATACTAAGACAATAGATACCTATTGAGCTCTATGAGTAGTATTGACAATCTGATAACTGAATAGGGCTCTGTCAACTCAACATGAAGTGGTCTTCATTAAATGAGTCATCCTAAAAGGTTACCTATGCAGACTAGATGTATTAGGATCCACTATGTTGTATGTTGTCATCCTGTCAAGTACATGTACCGAGCATTGATTCACTTGGTAGTGCCAACCGAAAGATCAGTCTAATTCCATGGGCAGGTTACCAAGTCATATACAAGTCACTTAGTATGTCAGTCTCGGCTTGGCACATTCATCATCCACATCTCCCATCCTATCCATCATCCACTCTTCCCTCATCCATTATCCATTATCCCCACCCCGTTTATTCTTTATTTCTCAGCCCATTTCACCTTGGGACATTTTCTATTGTTTTATCCTTGGCCATGACCTTATTGTTTTATATTCAGTTACTTTCTATTGTCTTATTCTTGGCCACATTCCTATTATCTTATTTGGCCACATTTTCATTGTTCTATTCTCATCTACATTTCTTTATTCTATCCTTGAACATTGTGGACAATACCTCCACATGCTCTCCATACCTTACTGTTTTTTCCATGTCTTACACCACCCTGATTCCACATCTCACTTCTTAACCTATATAAGTAGCACATGGATGTAGATAATTCCTCATTCTGAATATTGACTGGGCTTACCCCTTCTTATCTTCCCTCCTCCCGTCTGAAGTCCTTAACTTGGGCCGACACTCTTGGCATCCTCCTGGGTTCTCCTTCTGTCTGAAATAGGTGGCACACATGGAAAGTAGGGTGCAACACACAAGTATATTGAAGCCAAGCCACCCTGATTGGTCTGCAGGACTTGGCTGATTCCTGCCAGCATCATAAAGGAAGTACTATTGCAATAGTACTTGGCCCATGCATCGTTGGCATTCTCAGTGCCTGATACATCCCCAACTAATATAGGCTGTTTGAACAGTCATTCATCTGCATTTTGTGGCCAAAGTAGGGAACCTGAGGTATTTTGCTTAGCTTTAGCATTGTATTCTACTAATTGGCAAAATGATACTGTACTGAATAGGGGGGATGCCAACTCCAAGTGATGTTTCAATGTAACTCACCAATCAAGGCAGTGATGAACTCATGAGCAGGGCTTCTTCTCCTCATCAGTACTATTATTGGAACAGTCTCGTTCAGTCTGATGATATTGTAAAGTTCATGTGATTCAATTCAAACCACCTTCAGGATCAAGACACTCAAGAGAGATTGGCAGGCATAGTTATGTTTCTATTTTCTCTTTGTGCATGTGGTGCTATTGTTCGTATTGTTTTAGGGGGGGCATTATTCTTACCTTTTGAGTGGTGGTATTGTTTTTATTCTTGAATGATGCCATTGTTCTAATTCCCTATAAATACGAGTTTCCTAAAGACAAATCACTTCAGATCTTCATGAAGAAGTCTGAAGTGATCATTATTTCTTACATTTTAACATTATATTCTGACTTAGTTTAATTCTTGGTAGTTTCTGTGTTTAGGTATTTATTGTATAATAGAGATCTTTGTGAAGAAGTCTGAATTTCTGTGTTTAGCATTTTACAGGTTATGGGCCCCAGCACTTAAATTGAACCAGAAACACAGCTCGATCTCAAACTTGTCACCTGCACTCTTTATAGAAATGCCTGACTCTTTCAAAGTCCTTCAGTATGATGAGTCAGAAAGATTAGACAAAAATGGTTCCAATTGGAATTTTTGAAAAACTCGAATGATTCCTTACCTTAAGGAAGCGAAACTCTGGCCATACATAACTGGAACAAAAGTGAAAGTGAAAGCCTTGGAAGAATAGGAAGCGATAGATTCTCAGGCCCTCTCAATAATTCTCATGAACATTGTCCCAAATGTCCAAGCGGACTTAACTGTAACTCATCAGAAGCTGCTTGGGTTAGCCTTATGAACAGATATGCCCAGGCTGATCCTGTAGCACAAAATCTAGCTGAAAATCATTTATTCTCAAAGAAATTCATAGAAGGAGAGCCAGAAACCTTACTGGCACACCTAGCGGAACTTCAACAGTTAAGAGAGAGTTGCAGAGGTCTAGGAATAATGATACCAGACTCACAATTTGCGGGCATCATGACTCTGTCAATGCCCTCCTCTTCATGGGACCCTGTTCTAGGATCCCTAAGCGGCATATTGGATCATTCAATTGTTATATCCTGACTTCAGACCAAATCAACAAGAAGACAAGGATATGGGCCTACCAGCAAAGACCCTAATGTGATTTTCCAAACTGGTGGAAAGTCACTGTTTAAATGTGATAATTGTAGAAGGGCAGGACATACAAAAATCAAGTGTTAGGCAAATGGAGGTGGCATGGAAGGACAATATCCAGAATGGTTCAAAGGAAGGAAAGATCAGAAGACACCAAACACAGCAAAAAAAGTCACAAACACACCTATCATATAGGTATATGGATATGAAGGAGAACAGAATGTATGGTATGCTGACTCAGCAGCCACTGTTCATGTTTCCCCAGATTAAAATGACTTTATCACTTACTGCAAGTATGACATGAATCAAACCATCAACACATTTGGCAAGAATGAAGTCCAGGCAATAGAAGAAGGAGACATAATGTTAAGTCTCAGTAATGCCAATAGTGCAGATGGGAGTTGGCTAAGTCCTGCAGACCGATCAAGGTGGCTAGGCTTCAACGTACTCATGCGTTGCACCCTGCTGTTCCATGCGTGCCACTAATTTAGACAGAAGAAAGACCTGGGAGGGTGCCGAGAGTGTCAGCCTGAGTAAGGGACTTCAGACGAGAGGAGGGAGGACTAGGGTGTCAAGTGTCATTAATGCCGAAGATGCGGGCGGGGAGCGGCCAAGTCCTGCAGGCCGGAAGTAGTGGCTTTGCCTTCAACATACTCGTGCATTGCGCCCTACTTTCCATGCATGCCACTAATTTGGAACAGAAAGGATACTTGGGGAGTGCCAAAGGTGCCGGCCCAAGTGGAGGACTTTACAGAGAAAAGGGAAGGTAAGGGGCCTAAGCCTAGTTAATACCCAGAATGAGGAAGTATGTACATGCAGGTCCTACTCATATAGGTTAAGAAGTAACATGTGGAATAAGGAATGTGGGACAATAAGGTATGCAGAGCATGTGGGAGTATTGTCCACAATGAACAGAAATAGAATGGAGGAATGTAAACGGGGATAGAACAATAAAAAATAGAATAATAGGAAGGTGGCCAAGGATAAGACAATAGGGAGTGCCCGGCTATAAAACAATGGTCAGATGTCCTGAGGTAAGATGGGTCAAGGAGTAAGGAGCGGACGGGGTAGGATGAATGGATGGTGAATGAGGCAGAGTGGATGAGGGATAGGGACAAGGAATGTGGGTGGTGGATGTGCCGAGTCGAGACCGGTGTATCAAGTGGCTTGCATGTGGCATGGACACTTATATGTGGATGTAGTCTGGCTGTTTGGTCGGCACTGCCGAAATACCAGACACTCGATACGTGTACTTGACATAGGGAATGTAAACCAAGTCGATATCCAGAGTGAGGAACAAATA
Organism: Chroogomphus rutilus; assembly: GCA_003314275.1. Classification (NCBI taxonomy): domain Eukaryota; kingdom Fungi; phylum Basidiomycota; class Agaricomycetes; order Boletales; family Gomphidiaceae; genus Chroogomphus; species Chroogomphus rutilus. The sequence continues at coordinate 10,611 of QLPI01010127.1, forward strand.
TCCTGAAGTAGAACGGGTCGAGAAATAAGGAGTTGATGGGGCGGGATTAGTAGATAATGAGTGGGGAAGAGTGGATGAGGGATAGGAATAGGGAATGTGAATGGTGAATGTGCCGAGCCGAGACTGACGTACCAAGTGACATATGTGTGGATTGGTCACTTGCGCATAGAATTGGACTGATTGTTCGGTTGGCACTGCTGAATTACCGGGTGCTCGGTACATGCACTTGACAGTATCCCCCCTTAGCTGCTGAACCCATGAAGCCAGTAGGCAGAGATTGAAAATAGAGTTCAGGATGTGTCAAGTACACGTACTGAGACCCATTTATTCGGTAGTACCAACCGAGCAGCCATTCTATGTCCACGTCCAAGTGTCCATGCCACATGCATATCACTTGGTACGCCGGTCTCTCCTCGGCACATCCACCACCCACACACCTACTCCTCACCCCTTGGTCCGTCTCACCTTGGGACTTCCTGTCCTTGTTCTATCCTCGGTCACAGCCCTTGTTTTATAGTCGGGCACTTCCTATTGTCCTATCCTTGGCCACATTCCTATTATCCTATCCTTCATTGTTCTATCCCCGTTTTACATTCCTTTATTCTAATTTTACTCGTTGTGGACAATAACCACATGCTCTGCATACCTTATTGTTCCACATTCCTTATTCCACATGTCGCTTCTTAAACTATATAAGTAGGACATGCATGTACATATTTCCTCATTCTGGGTATTGACTAGGCTTAGGCCCTTCTACCTTCTTCCCCTCTGTTTAAGTCCTCAAATCAGGCCGGCATCACCAGCATCCTCCTGAGTATCTGTCTGTTGCAAATCGGTGGCACGCACGGCAAGTAGGGCACAACACACGAGTACGTTGAAGCCAACACCACTACTCTTGGCCTGCAGGACTTGGCCATTGTCTGCCCGACCCCCTCGGCAGTTCCAAAGTTCGTCAGAACCCGAAGCCTGACAGTATACCCAGAATCACACTACTTCCGTGCATTACGAATATGGTCTTACCAGACACCTTTTTAATGATCTTTCTATCTTCTTATTCGGAACCGGGTTCCCCAGCAACCCTTTCTAACTGTTTTGAATCAGGATCTGCTCATAGCTTCACCGGATCATCTTACTCCCAGGAGGGTGTCCAACAAGACAGATCCACGCCACAGCATTTTCAACCCAATACCAGTATAGATTCGGAAACCACCCAGTTCAGAAGAACTTCAGTTTTTTCCGGCCGACTGGGAGGCAATGCCCCACCCTCGGCAATCTGTCCGACATGCTTAATCAGTATCAGGTCACAGACTATTTGAAATATTCCTTATGATTACGATCTGTCTTCGAACCTTTCTCAATCGAGTACTGCTTGCTAACAGCACAGATATGTCCACTAGATTTTCCGTCCGGACAACTTCAGTCCACCCATCCGTCTGTCATGTCACTAGATCCGTCGGTCGGCAATATTCGGGCACAACTCGCTCACCCGCTATAATCCATTGATTAACAGGGTATTGGGCAGTATTATAATCCGTCAAGCCACTAGCGTTTTTAGGTGCATCCCGATGGCTTTGGTCCGGGTGGCATTTGCCACTGTTCCAAAAGCCTCACCCAGGATCCTGTTCTGTCGCTGGAAGCTTTGCCAATAGCCCTAGTCAATGCAACTGCCTTGCACATGCTTGTATACCAGAACAGCTGGCAAGTTTTTGGCTGGGACCTCTCAGTCAGCATTGTCATTCGGCACGTTCGGCCAAGGTCTCTTCCGTCCGTCCCCATCCGTTCCCGTTTATTCACTCCGTATATGTGCATCATATGCCTTTACGATCCTTCTCCGTTCTTCTCGGCTAGAGGCCGACACCTTTAGTAGACGATGGGACATCTACCTAAAAGGGGGGGGTGGCGACCAGCTAGAAACCTTTCAAACTGCGCAACTCCCCTCCCGAAGACATCCCTCTCCCAAAAACCCCTCCATTCATCCCCTCCATTCATCACTCTCTGTCCCATTCTTCACTTCCTCTGTTCCCTCAGTCCCACCCCTACATCATCCCAACACTCTCACTCCCAAATACGTCCCCTCATGTCACCATCAACCCCTACTCCCTCTACAAACATCCTGACACTCTCAATCCATCCATCACCCTCTTCTCCCTTCAAATACCACAAACCGAACCTGCCGGGCACCTCGGCACCTTCGACTTGTTCTTTTTTTTTTTTTCCTTTTATTCCTTTCACCTTTCACTCAAAAAAAATAATAATAATAAAAAATAAAATCTATTTTTTTTAGTTTACTTCAACATCAACATCCCTATCTTCATCCTCCCTCTGTTTCCCCTTCCCCTTATCCTTCCCCTCCCCACCTCTCAACTCATTCTTCAACTCTTCCAGCAGTTGCACATCTCCCGAAAAGCCCTTCTTGAGAAGGAGCAACATTGTGTTCTCCATCCGGCGCATCCTCTTGATGAGTTCCTCGAACATCTCCTCCGTCCTCTCCGTCTTTCCCGTCTTCCTAGTCCGTTTCCATTCCGATGCCCCAGCCAGTGGTACCTCCGCGGTAGCACTCCCGCTCGGCTTCTGGGTACAGGCCCGCTTCGGCCTCTTACTTGGAGGTTCCACCTCTGCATTGACATCCCCACTTTCCGGTTCGGTCACTTCCGCGCCCTCTTGTGGGTTCCAAACCACCGGGCAGATCTTGTCCCAGGTCGACTTGTTTTTGCTCTAAAAAGAAACATGTCAATCAGCAGGAATAAAAATTGCACTACCACTCACCTGCGCATCTCCTCCCCATCCTCGCATACTTGGCCCCTTGCTGGGCCCCGCCTCCGCACCCCTACCCCTCTTCTGCCCCGGAGCCTTTGGGACTCCCGAGGATGCAGGGATTTCTGTCCACCCGGCCGTTCCAGCCCCTTGTTCTTCGGTCTCCAGACCGTCTTCCACATAGTCTGCGGCCGTCCAAATCACCGCTATCAGCCTCCTGGTAGTAATTGTTTCGTTGAGTTCCGGTTCAACTGCCCCTCCCAAAACATCCTCACCCACCCCATCCATGCCCTCGGTGGCTTGTTGTGATTCCTGCTGCGGATTCTCTGCCTCTTCCTGGGTATGCCTACGGTCGACTTGCACTCCTCCGGGCCCCAGTTCGGCATTGGCAATCTCGGCATCCATTTGATTCGGGCTTTATGTCTGACGAGTTGGGATGATGCGGTGATGTTGATGGGAAGTCTAGGAACACCCCAATCACCCCGTGCCGTTACGTTTAGGCATCCCGAACTCTAATGTTTAATTTCCGGCTTCATGGGTTCAGCTGCTAAGGGGGGGATACTGTCAAGTACACGTACCGAGACCCATTTATTTGGTAGTACTGACCGAGCAGCCATTCTATGTCCACGTCCAAGTGTCCACGCCGCATGCATATCACTTGGTACACCGGTCTCTCCTCGGCACATCCACCACCCACATGCCTACTCCTCACCCCTCGGTCCGTCTCACCTTGGGACTTCCTGTCCTTATTCTATCCTCGGTCACAGCCCTTGTTTTATAGTCGGGCACTTCCTATTGTCCTATCCTTGGCCACATTCCTATTATCCTATCCTTCATTGTTCTATCCCCGTTTTACATTCCTTTATTCTAATTTTATTCGTTGTGGACAATAACCACATGCTCTGCATACCTTATTGTTCCACATTCCTTATTCCACATGTCGCTTCTTAAACTATATAAGTAGGACATGCATGTACATATTTCCTCATTCTGGGTATTGACTAGGCTTAGGCCCTTCTACCTTCTTCCCCTCTGTTTAAGTCCTTGACTCGGGCCGGCATCACCAGCATCCTCCCGAGTATCTGTCTGTTGCAAATCGGTGGCACGCACGGCAAGTAGGGCGCAATGCACGAGTACGTTGAAGCCAATGCCACTACTCTTGGCCTGCAGGACTTGGCCATTGTCCGCCCGACCCCCTCGGCAGTTCCGAAGTTCATCAGAACCCGAAGCCTGACAGGATGCCTATTTGTGATGTCACACGAGGTTTGGGGTCTAGCACCCAAACATGATCACCGCTCTCATCAATACATGCATCCATCAACATCTACCACAAAAGAAAAATGGGTTATGAGACGGACAAGGAAAATGCACAGAAAGCTGAGATGGAGAAGAAGAGGTTGGAGAGGCAGCAGAAGCAGGAGGCTGAGGCTGCCCAAATTGCTGAGGCCGAGGCAAAGAAACAGGAGGAGGCCGCAGCAAAAGTGGCAGAGGCAGCTGCTAAACTAGCAGTGGAACAGGCAGAGGCTGACAAGAAAGCAGCCAAAACAGAGGCAGCAGCCAAGGCTGCTGAAGAAAAGCGGGTGGCTGATGCAGCTGCCAAAACTGCCAGGAAGGAGCAGGAGGAGTTAGCCAATCGGGTGGAGACTCAATCTCCCAAGGAGGCAATTGTGGAGGAACCTACCAAGGATGCAGGGAATAAAGATGAAACACCTGACAACGAGGGTGTCAAAGATGTGGGAGCTGCTGACAATTTGGTAGTCCCGAGAACAACGATACACAAGAGGGGTAGGAGTGTGGAAGTGGGGCCCAGCAAAGGGCCAGGTATGGGTGGTAGGCTGAGGGGGGCCAAGGTAAGTGATTATAGATTCTTTTTATTTTTTTATTTATTTTCTTCAAATAGCACAAAGAAAAGCCGACCCAGGAGTGGTTGCCTTCCCTCTGCCCTCCTTGTGACCATTGCAAGAATTGTCGGAAGTCATGCAAGGTGAGGTCTGTAGGGGCCGCATGTGGGTGCTGTAACATGCACAGAGTCAAGTGCAGCTTCGGCGCCTTGGCAGCAGAGGGTCAAGAGTCAAGAAGAGGTAGAGTCAGAGAGGGAGAGTGAGGAGAGGCAGATAGAAGATGAGAGGCCGAAGAAGAGGCCGAAGCAGGCCGTTACAATGTGCCCAAGCAAATGGAAGATGGCCTTTCAGCCAAGCGGATGATCTATGACTGTGGAAGTTCCACAGCCGGAAGAATCGGGATCTCTGCATCCTGCCAAGATCTAGGAGGACCTGCTGCAGGAGCAGGCAAGGATGAACCAGCTCCTTCTTCATTTGGTAGAAGGGGTTCGGTTTATAGGTCACGTGGTTGTGTCAATGGGTGAGGACCGACGTAGGGGTTTGGGAGTCCCAGAGGGTTTGGGGGATTTGGGTGGGAGTGAGAGTCCAGAGGAGGACCAGTTGGTGGATGATGATGATGATGAGGAGAATCAAGGGGAAGAAAAGGAGAAGGAGATGAGTGACAATGATGAAAATGAGACTCTAAAATAGTCTCCAAATAAATTGTTTTTTTATATTCTTTATTTTGAGTGAAAAAAGATGAAGGAAAATAAGAGCCATAAGAAAAGGAAGAGACAAGTGAAATGTACTGAGATGTTTGGCAGATTTGGTAATGATAAACGGAAGGAGGAGAGGGTGATAGATGGATTGAGATGGGTGTCAGGAGTGGGTGTGATCATAAGGTCAGAGATAGAGTGTCAGAAGATTGTAGAAGAGGAGAATGATGGAAGTAAGGTCAGGATGGTGTAGAGTCAGGATGGATGGGAATTAAGGTCAGAATAGAGGGAAAGAAGGTTGGGATGGGAATGGAATGGGGTGAATGGAAGGAAGTTTTGGGAGAGGGATGTCTTCAGAAGGGGAGATTGCATAGTTCGAAGTGTATCTAGCTAGTTGCCACCCCACCTTTAGGTAGATGTCCCATCATCTAGTGAAGTGTCAGCTTCTAGCCAAGAAGAATGGGAAAGAGTGGTGAGAGCATATAATGCGGATATACAGGACAGATGAAGTAAAAATGGATGGGAACGGATGGAAGAGACCTTGGCCGAACATGCCAAATGGTACCACTGACCGAGAGGTCCCATCTAAAAAGCTTGCCAGCGGTTTTGGTATACAAGCATGCCCAAAGGCAGTTGCATTGACTAGGGCCATTGACAGGCTTCCAGCAATGGAACAGGATCCTGGGTGAGGCTGTTGGAGCAGTGGCAAGTGCCGACTGGACCAAGGCCATCGGGACATACCTTAAAGGTGTTAGTGGCATGAGGGAACGTAATACTGCCCAATACCCTGTTAATCAACGGATTATAGTGGGTGAGCAAGTTGTGACCGAATATTGCTGACCGATGGATCTAGTGACATGACAGATGGATGGGTGGACTGAGGTTGTCCTGACGGAAGATCTAGTAGACATGTCTATATATTCAGTAATAACTGAATTAGCAGTACTGGATCAAAGAATTCTAATGGAGAATAAGATAAAGGGGTAACTATGAACGGATGCTGATATGATCAAGCATGCAAGGTGGGTTGCCGAGAATTTTTGGCACCCAATCAGAACATGGAAAGAATAAAAAGGGAATAAAGAGACATAGAAGCATTGATCTAAACCTGGCATCTGCCAAGTCAATGCAATTCTCAGTGTGCTCAGAGGCTAACGGATGGCAGACTAGTTTTTGGTTGCCATTGCTGAGTCTTCAGCATTGACATCCAAGGCATCAGTTGCCTTGGGGATGGAGTTGGGAGTGGTAGTTATGTGGGCTTTGGTTGCCTTGGGGCATTCGGTGACTTTGTGATTACTGGTGGTACAGAGGAGACACAGGTTATTGTCCATGTGTCTTTGTCGTTCAGTCAGAAGGAGCTTGCCATCCTTGCTGAGGGTCTTAGTGTACTCGAGTGGATTGGGATGAGATGCTTTACTATCCTTGTTCTTAGAGTGTTCTTGTTGCTGCTGTTATCGCTGCTGTTATGTTGCTGGCGGTTGTCCGGAGTGGATCTGTTGCCAGGCTTGTCTGATTTCATATCTTTCTTTGGCTCATTACCGCTAGGGAATGGCACAGGTCACCCACGGGTCAAATGTGGGTGACCCGCACCCGACCCATGGGAAACCCGAACCCGTCAACCCATGGGTTTTTTCCCACGGGTCGACGGGTCTCGGGTGCGCGCCGCACCCGCACGCAATACGTCGCATACGTGGCGGCGCATGCGCATACGTCGCGTACGTGGCAGCGCGTACGCGGCGGCGCGTTTGTCACGGCGCATGCGCATACGTCGCGTACGTGGCGGCGCGTGTGTGTACGGGCGTTGCGTACGTCGCGTTCGTCGCGGCGCGTGCGCATACGTCGTGTACGTCGCGTACGTGGCGGCGCATACATCGCGTTCGTCACGGCGCGTGCGCATACGTCGTCTACGTCGCGTTCGTCACGGCGCGTGCGCATACGTCGTCTACGTCGCGTTCATCACGGCGCGTGCGCATACGTTGCGTACGTTGCGTATGTGGCGGCACGTGCACATAACGGGCGTTGCGTACGTCGCGGCGCGTGCGCGTACGTCGTGTACGTCACGTTCGTGGCGTCACATGCGCGTACGGCACGTTCGTCGCGTGCACGTACGCGTTCGTCGCGTTCGTGTCGGAGTTGACGCCCCGGGTTGGGCCCGGGTCACGGGTGCTCGCGGCTTGACCCGCACCCACACCCAAGGACACCCGACCCGGTGACCCGTGCGGGTTGGCCTGACCCGTGCATTTCCCTAATTACCGCCTTCCGCAGACTACTCAGTCTTTCATTCCCAATATCTCATGTCAATCCTTTGGACATGGTTTCAAAGGTTGTCGAGTGTGCGGGGTTTGTCGAAGTGGATAAGGCCATCTTTGATGCATTTTGGCAGTGCCATGTATGCCTTGCAGAGGAGGGCATTGTCATTTTAGTTAACAAGAGCCATGAGCCTGTAAAATTCCACAAAGAACCTAGTGGCTTTGTGGTTGTCCTGCATAGTTAGCTTTTCAAGAGCTATTTTGGCATCGGCTCTTTTGTCCCAAGAGCCGAAATTGTCCTGTAACTCATTGATAAATAGCTCCAATGGTCCAGCGAGGTTCCATATTTGGGTTACCTGTCAGGTAAGGCTCAAAACATTTCAGAGCCGTTCCTTTCAGGTAGGAGACCATGTAGTTCACTTTTTGCCTATTGTCGGGGAATGAGTTAGGCCAGGTGCAGAAATTCATTCTGAAAAGGAAGATGAAACCCTTTAACTTCTTTGGGTTGGTCCCATTGAAGGGTTCTGGTTCTCGAATCCTGGTGGCTTGACCGTCCTGTCGGTGATTTTGGGTGGTTCTGCCAAGTTCGAGGATGGCATTCAAAAGGTTGTTATTGTTGGCCAGGATTAAGGGAGCCCTGGCCCCAGGAGGTGGCCTGGCTTGCAGAGCCTGCCTGGCCTGTGAGGCTGGCCTGGCTCAGGGGACTTGCCTGGCTTGCAGCAGTACAGCAGTGGGCTGAGGTGGTGCGGCCGCAGGTTGCAGGGGTGCGGCCACAGGCTGATGGGGTGCAACCGTGGGTTGAGGAGGTGTGGCTACTGGAGTGCGAGGAGGTTCAGGCATGTCTGCCTGCTGAGTTTGTTGAGGCTGTTCCTCAGTTTTGGCATCTGCATCATAGTGTACTGAGCCAATTTTGTCCTCTGCCTGATTGGGCTCCTGATCATCATTATCATCATCTACGTACTCAATGTCATCATTGACTACCTCTTTGATGTGTGATTCTTGCTCGAAGGGAGAGGCGAGATGCCGTAGTTCGATTGCTGGCAAGGTGTAACTGATGAGAAGGGGTGGAGTGCCAGAGGCCTTACAATCCCTTCTTTGATGAACCGTAGGGGTGAGCCGATTGTCTTCGATGCAGGTTGATGATCTAGTACATGGGGGCATAATTGTAAGAACTGAAATGGCATGGAAAGCAGTGTCACTCTGAATATACTGTTAAGTCTCGGTAATGCCGATAGTACGGATGGGAGTTGGCCAAGTCCTGCAGACCAATCAAGGTGGCTAGGCTTCAATGTACTTGTGTGTTGCACCCTGCTGTTCTGTGTGTGCCACTAATTTAGACAGAAGAAAGACCTGGGAGGGTGCCAAGAGTGTCAGCCTGAGTAAGGGACTTCAGATGAGAGGAGGGAGGACTAGGGAACATAAACCAAGTCAATATTCAGAGTGAGGAACTATCTACATACATTCACTACTTATATAGGTTAAGAAGCAAGATGTGGAACAGGGTGGCATAAGGAATGGAGAACAATAAGGTATGTGTTGGCAGGGAAGGTCTAGAGACTCTTAACTGTCACACACAGAGAGCAACAATGGCCTTTGGGGCTTGTCAATATGGATGCTAAAGACATGTATATGACAAAGTAACTACTAACCTTTGGGACTTGTCAATATGGATGCTAAAGACAAGACCCAAAGGTGTGCAATGGTGCGTCGTTATGGGCGCTTATTTTAAGCGCCAGAGAATGCAAATGCAAAAGTGAAAAGCGCAAAAGAGAAACAACAGTGCAAGAACAAAACACAAATGCAGGGGAATAAAATCATACCCCAACACCCCCCCCTGATGAGTTACCACTGCAATACTCACATATGCTTTTCAATCCCCATCAGTTTCCTATACCTTTCCACTTTAACTTGCTCCAATGGCTTGGTGAGTAGATCAGCAGCCATGTCGGTAGTAGGAATGAACAGAGGACTGAGTGTGCCACCTGCAACTTCATCACAAAGCCAGAAGAATCGCAAATCAAGGTGTTTCATCCGACCATGGTGTTCAGGGTTTTTGGCAACAGAGATTGCAGATTGGTTGTCAATTCGAAGGATAGAGGGTGAATCAAATGTATACCCGAGTTCACCAAGGAACTGCCAGAACCAGACCACTTCTTTTCCAGCATGAACAGCAGCAACAAATTCTGCCTCAGTAGTGCAGAGGGCTACTATGGTTTGGAGTTTGCTGGACCAGCTGATTGCACCTGTGCCCATCTTGAGGAGGTACCCACTGGTAGACTTGCCATTGTCTGGGTTCCCAGCATGGTCAGCATCGGTGTAGCTCTCAAAAAGTTCACCTGATGGTGAGGGTGCATAAACAAGCTGATAATCCATTGTCCCCTTGAGATATCGAAAGAGGTGTTTGACTGCTTTCCAGTGTGCCATGCCAGGGTTCTGGTTGAACCGGCATAAGACTCCAACAGCGTAGGCAATGTCAGGGTGAGTTGCAACTGACAGATACATCATGGAGCCAACAGCGGATGCATAGGGAATGTTCTTCATCTCAGCAATCTCCTCAGGAGTTGTAGGGGACATGGAGGATGACAATTTGAGACCTGGGTCTATGGGTGTGGTGACAGGTGCACTGTCTGCAAGGTTGTAACGATCAAGCATGTCAGAGATGTACTGACGCTGTGAGAGGCAGAGACGTCGTTGTGAGTGGTTCCAAGTGATTTCAATCCCAAGTAGGCTGGAAGTAGGGCCAAGGTCACATAGCTTGAACCGTTTTGCAAGTTCTGTCTTCACATGTGAAATGGCAGATAGAGATTTGGAAGCAAGGGTGAGATCGTCAACAAAGACAGGGACTAGGATTTTGACATTGTCTCTGAGCCAGATGTAGATGCTGGTGTCAGACTTGATGCAAGTGAAGCCTAACTCATGTAAGACGGTATCTAGCTTCTTGTTCCACACCCTGGGGGACTGTTTGAGTCCATAGAGTGCCTTGAGAAGTCTCCAAACATGATCTGGTCCATGACCAGTTCCCAAGTCCCATTTGTCACCAATGCCTGAATCTCCTCCATAGCAGCATCAAGGTAAAGCTGACCATTAGGATGCTTCAATGCCTCTGCAAGTGCTGGGCTCCATCCCACTGACTTTGAAGACATACTCCATGGCAGCAGCAGGAGATAGCAACTCATCTGGATGACATGACACAGAAATGAGACCAGCTGCCTCTTCAACAGGCTCATCCTCATCCTCATCATTGGACTCAGGAGAGATGTTGCGATGAATTTTGTCATGATCAATCTTCCAGAACTCTCTGGGAGGGTGATGTATACGAGTGCTGTGACGCAAAGGAGGGGGATCAGGGACTGGTGCAGGGATTGGTGCAGGAGGAGGCAATGGGTCTGGTGCAGGGATTGGTGCAGGAGGAGGAGGCTAGTTGTGAGTTGTAACCACTTCTGGCATATCTTCTGAGACATCAATAAACTGTGCAGGAGTTGGAGCAGGATGCAAACGTGGTGAAGGGGATGATAAAGGGAAGACACGCTCATCAAATTCAGCATCATTGCTGATTAGAGCCTTGTGAGTGTCAGGATTCCAGAACTTCTAGCCTTTGACACCAGGAGGATAACCAATGAAGATGCATTTCTGAGTGTGTGACTCAAGTCCCTTGCGCTGGTCCTTCTGAACATGGACATAGGCAGTGCAGCCCTAGACACGAAGGTGTTGAACAGACGGTTTCTTGCCATACCATGCCTGGAATGGAGTAATATCATGAAGAAAATGAGTGGGACTGTGATTCCAGATGTGGACATAGGCAGCCAATGCTTCTCCCCAGAATGATGCAGGTAGTTTAGATTCAGCAAGCATGGTGGTAATGGCCTCAGCAGCTGTACGATTGGCGCGTTCTGCAACTCCATTCTGTTGTGGACTGGCACAAACAGTGTGTTGGCATTCAATTCCATGTAGATCTGTAAAAGCCTGAAACTCCTTGGACATGTATTCCCCACCCTTGTCATCACGCAAACACTTGATCTTCAGACCAAGCTGTTATAGAGATTATGGCAACTTTGTACAGTAGTTCAGAGAAGTTATTAGAATCTAATTTATTTTCTCCTCAGTGTAGTCAACCACTAAGAATATATTCAAAGAATATACCTAATTTATTTTCTTACAGAGTGAAAAGAAAGAAAATCAGCCTTAGTACTACATGAATTATACTATACAACTCACCTCCTCAGTGTAGTCAACCACTGAGGAGGGAAGCATACGCGAGTGATGTTTCACTCGCATATATAATAGAACCGGCTCCTGACCCTATCAAAGGTTTAAGCCAGGCTACCGGTCCCTATCCAGGGAGCCGGCCACGTGCATCGTACGTGGGTAAGCGCCCGTAAGTATCGTACACATAAAATCACAATATCTCCCTCAATTTTAAGGGTAAAAATACAAATAAATGAAGAAAAATATCAGAATTTAAAAGCACACAGAATGATACCAATATCGACCGAAAATGTGAATATATTGTAGATTATGCTCTCAGGGGTGGAGTGCATTATACACCCAACAGCTGTGTCTCTGCCCAAGCCTTGTATTGCTTAAATGCCGCAAACACCTCATCCTTGGTGCAGAGAGGGTGGAAAGAGCGAAAGTGTATGAACAGAACCCAATATCTGTACCCAGAATGGGTGCACACAGGGAGAGGTCCATGGAGATCAGTGTGGACAAGGTTGAGTGGCTTAGATGCACGAGTGGATGAAGAAGGAAAGGGATTCCAATGTTGCTTGCCGGCAAGACATGGTTCGCAAATAGGATCAGGGTTTTGCTATGATTTGAGCACCAAACCATCCACCAGATCACCCTTGACAAGGTGTTTGACACTCTCTAGGTTCATATGCGCAAGACGACGATGCCAGAGAGAGAGATCCATGACACAAGTGCTGGAAAAGTTCACAGACTCGGCTACAGGAATGGTAGAACCCTCAAGGAGAGCAGTGTTGTGAGTGCTTACAGAGGCGGTGAAGAGAAGATTTCCGCTCTGAGTGAATGTAATGCGATCATGGACAATGGTAACAGTGAACTGCTTTTGGTGAGTGAGGTATAAGACAGAGAGGAGATTGTTGCGCAATGCAGGAACATGGAGCACTCAAGTAAACTCTAAAGTGCGCCTCCGAATACCATCTACCACCGGTGCAAATTGGACAGTGCCAACTCCAGTAGAATAGACGACTTGGTGGTCTGCAAGTTGAATGGGAATGACAAGTGGACGAAAATTATGTATCAAGTGTCGATGAGGAGTCATATGAGATGTAGCACCAGTGTCTGCAATCCAATCAAACTCAGCATTGAGCTGAAGCGGTGTGGAAGAGAGTGCAAAGGCAGAAAATGATGCAGCACTTGGATTTCCATCAAATTCAACATCAGGGGTCAAAATTAGAGCAGATAAGGTAGTATTGGTGTGCACAATGATGTTAGATGGTGCAGATTGCTTCTGAGAGCGATTTTGATGCTGAGAATTCGAGTTTGCAGGTAGAAAATGATGACAGATGTCCTGGGAATGTCCCTGGTGTGTGCAGAGTGCACAAAACTTTGTTTGGGGTGTAATAGAGCTAGTAGATGAAGCAGGGAGCTGTATAGGTGCAGAAGCGATGGTAAAAGGCTCCTGGAGGTGTACAAACTCGAGTTTTGACCACATCCTGACTGGATCCTCAGCAATACCCTCAAAATGAACCCTCTGATCAAGCTGAACCCCTAAGAAGATGTCTCTAGCTGCCATAGATGCATCCTCATTGTCAAGCTTCGGGTACTGACGGACTTCGGTACTGCCGAAGGGTACTGTCAAAAGGTCGGGCGGACTATGGCCAAGTCCTGCAGGCCAAGAGTAGTGGTGTTGGCTTCAACGTACTCGTGCATTGTGCCCTACTTGCCGTGCGTGCCACTGGTTTTGCAAC
>QLPI01010135.1:0-15838 GCA_003314275.1 Chroogomphus rutilus
GCCGATCCTCACCCAAGGACACAATTGCATGACCAACCATCCGAAGCCCTTCCACCATGTGGATAAGGACTTGACCCATCCATATCTGCTCCTGTAACAAATCCTCCCAGACTTTGACAAGAGGCCGAGATCCCAATCCCTCGAGCAGAGGTACTTCCACAGTCACCAATCGCCCACTGGGCCTCAGAGCCACTTCACGATCATTGGACCAAACAGTATCATCCTGCCTTGGCCTCTTCGTTACCGGTTCCTCCACTCTCTCAGTCTGACTTCCGTCTTCCTGACCACTATCTCCCTCATCATCGTCCAGAAGACTCTTGGCCCGGGAAACCCGTGGTACAGCCAAACTACACCCGAAGTTGCACCGTTTACATTCCCGGCACACAGAACCCAGCCCCAAGACGCTGCACTCGCGATCCCACCTCTTACACTCCTTGCATAAAGGGCGTAGAATTGGGGACCGCTCTTCATTGGCCGCTTGCTAAAAAAAAAAAAAAATCAATAAACAATAAAACAAAAAAAAAAAAAATCTTCAGCACATACCTCGGCCACTCTAGGCCGCTTAATTGCTCCCCCACCCGTCGTTTCCATGCCCCCATCCCCTCTGGGTGGAGTAACCTCTGGGATCCCCGATATTTCCGTAGCCCCTACATCCTGGACCATGGGTGCTCTAAAATCCTCAAGAACATCATTCTCCACACGTTCTTCAGACACCCGTACATCCGTCTGCCTGACCATTTTGGCCTGTCCGGCCTCAAACTCTCGGTCCACCCGCTGTTCGACGGTGGCCTGAATTTCAGCATCTACCCACCATACTCCAGAACCCACTATTTCTCCTTCGGCTACCTCCCTCACAGTAGTCAGTACCGAAGCGCCATTGGCCCGACCCGCCTCCTCCAACTCACGTATATCGGACACATACTCTATTTTTGGCGATTCTGATGTGTTGCTGTTACGCGTTTCGGAGATGATGGAAAGAAGCAAAGGGCGCCAGATTTGAACCTTCGTGTGACGTCACATTTAGGCATTCTGAACCGTATATTCAATCTCCGACTACCGGCTTCATGGGTTCAGCCGCTAAGGGGGGATACTGTCAAGTACACGTACCGAGGATCCGATAGCTCGGCGGTACCGGCTAAAATACTCCATTAGTAACCAAGTACGAACCATTCAATAAGTTGTTCTCGGCCAGACGCACATATCGATCACATTCTTCATTCCCATCCCATGCCTACTCCTCACTCCTCGGTCCGCCTCACCTCGGGACTTCCTGCCCTTGTGTTATCCTCGGCTACAGCCTTGTTTTATAATCGGGCACTTCCTATTGTCCTATCCTAGGACACGTCCTATTATTCTGTCCTTTATTGTTTTATCCCCGTCTTACATTTCTTATTCTAATTTTGTTCGTTGTGGACAATAACCACATGCTCTGCATACCTTGTTGTCCCACATTCCTTATTTCCACATGTCGCTTCTTAGCCTATATAAGTAGGACATGCATGTACATACTTCCTCATTCTGGGCATCGACTAGGCTTAGGCCCTTCTACCTTCTTCTCTTCTGTTAAGTCCTCAACTCGAGCCGGCATCTTTAGCATCCCCTTCTGTGGCAAATACAGTGGCACACACGGCAAGTAGGGCGCAACGCACGAGTACGTTGAAGCCAACACCACTACTCTTGGCCTGCAGGACTTGGCCATAGTCCGCCCGACCTTTTCGCCAACACCCCTTGGCAGTACCAAAGTCTGTCAGTATCCGACGCTTGACAGTTCTTCTTGGCACTATCCCCTCCTCCGGTGCCCAAGACACATCCCAGAGGACCTGGGCTGGTCACCAAGAGCAGTATCCAAAGAGCAGTGTTATTGGCCTTCAGAGAATCCACAAGGCCAATGTAGACCCTCAAAGTATCCCAAATGCTAAGCTTGATGAGCTCACTGCATGCTGTCCAGCCACACCATTGACCCTTTTTATAAACAGCTGTCAGGAACTGTATGCTGGCATACCCGACTATTCATTTCAGCCTGCTCAGCCTAACTCCACCCTCGCTTGCCTATTCAACTATATGCCCTCAGCCCATGGACTATATGCACCTCATATATCTGTCTTGGCATCACATGCTCCTTTCAATTCACTCATTTCATTTACATCACACTCCATATGCTCGCTATTCCATTCCATCTTCATTTACATCAATATCCTTTCATTTACGTTCCACTCCACTTTCAGTTATTCGCAATTCTACTCAGTCTCTTATATCTGATTTGCTATTACGTTCCTTAGGGTAACTCCATTGGGAATCGGAGTGACATGTCACTCCCCAATGTCATGGAGGAGATCATTATTTGGGACGTAGTATTTCTGTTCTTGCTTTTCACAATCCTCGGCTTTCTTATTCTATTATAGGAATCTAGTTGACTCCTAGTAGATTTGAAAGTAGTATAAAGATCTTGTACTTCAGTAGTTCAGTCCTCAGTCAGATAATCAACCTTGATTTTCTACTAGCTAATTCTCTGTCTTGCCTTTCTGAAATTAGGGCCAGTGTGACCCGGTAGGTGCAACACACAAGTTGAAGCCATATCCTGCCCTGAACCTCACCATTGATTTGTCTCTGGGAGATTTTACATTAATTACAATTATGTCATTCCTTCACATCATCACAACAGCCATATCAAGAAAAAACATGACAAAGAAGAAACCAATGGAAATCACAATGTAGTTTCTTTACAAAACAAGCCCAAATGCCAGCTGATATCTCACCCTTCTCAAACTGACTCATCTCTGCAACTTAGATCCAGGAACAAAGACCTGAACCCAGTAAGTTTCCCTGACTGATCCTCAAATGTCAATTTAGATAAATTCTTTGGCTCTCTAGGTGCAATCAAAGTTGTATTCTCATACTGCACCTCAACCTTCTAAAGCTACCACCATAGCTCAACCTTCTAAAGCTACCACCATAGCTCAATCTTCTAAAGCTGCCACCACATCTCAACATTCTAAGGCCACTGTCACATCTCAATATTCTAAGGCCACTGCCACATCTCAATAATCTAGGGCTGCTGCAGCATCTCAGTCTTCTCAGTCTTCTAAAGCCACTGTCACATCCAAATCTTCCAAAGTCAAACCTGGGTCAAGTGGCTTAAAGCTCAAGTTTACTCTAAACAAAAAGATTATGACACCTGTTAGTGCTTAGGTAAATGCATAGTAATCATCATGCCTGGCCCCTCTAAGAATTCAACTGATTATCCAGATTCAGTCCTCATGCTCATATTATTCTTTTTTGGCACTCACAATCTCAAAATGTATCTTGACCCAAGTTCATCAGTACTTACCTTTCAAAGAATAAAATTATCTGCATATAATCTTCCAGAGTCTGATTATGTAATATTGTCAATACGTGTTCTTACCTCTTACATGCATCTACAATTTGTCCTTGCAATGTACTCTATCTGATTGTGCTGTGTGTTTTCTGCTACCCTGCCAATAACAGCTTTGATGGCTCTGTTATGCCTGTCATCAAATGTCTAGGCATAGGTGCATGTAAGTGGTTATTTTACCGGCTCCATTGCAGTGCTGATCTTTTGTACAGCTATGGCAGCAATGTCTGCCCAGTAATATCTTGCAAAGATGGCTCCTCCTCAGAGCTGAGGGCATTACATGGGTTTCTTGAATTCATTGTATGTGATTTGATTTTATCTGGTGAGTATATATACCTGCTTTTGCTCGTTACAATAGTTTCTACATCAGACAAATGGCCACTACTGGAATAACAGCAGTCAGTGGTCAATGGCAGAACAATAATTTGTGGCATGTTCCACTCTATATTCAAGTTAGTTTAATATTGATTTATGACATTATCCTTTGTGAATCTATGTCTTTTCCAGTGCAATCCCACAACTTTGAATGTCATTTTCATTTTCCTGTGTCCAGAATCATAGGCATATATTTCTTTAACATTAGTGGATATTCCTGACTAGATATGTATAGTCTTTGATGGTTCTATGCCAATAGCAAGATATCCAGCTTATGTTGACTGGCCACCAGCACACATTTAATGTGACTGTGTATGAGGAGTACTCCCCACTTTACCTGCCAGTGACTTAGGTTATAACATATCATGTCAAGTATCATTTTCTACCTTCAATTGTATGTCTTTCCCCCTATTCTTAGCCTCATGCTCATGCATCTCTCCCACGTACACATTATCAGTGCCATATTTGGTCCTATTTGCCTCTGCCAAGGTATGTAAGCTACTATGTTGATCATTATTCCCAGCTCCAATCTAACAACCTTGAACCTCTTTTGGGAATACACTGTTTGGAAATTTTCAAGATGATACTCTCTTAACATGATGACTCCTTGCCCTAATACCCAACAACAAGTGGTATATCAGATGGTGTGAAAAGCTTGAACCATCTGTTACCAACAAACCGGTGACACTCAATCCATAACTATAGCCGTATACCTGTGTTCACTGGTCATTTCAACTCACCTCATCCTAGTAGTTTGTGATAGATGTCTGATGGAGTAAGCCAACCGACAGTTTCATAGATCGGTTGACCCATCACCATGTTCGTCTTTGATGGAAAGATTTTTTTGGAAGGTGTGCTCACAACTTTGCCGAGGACATCCCCTGAGCGACCATTAACCCCTGACACCCCATGCCTAGGTGTGTACTGTCTGTCACCCCTCTTTGGATTCGCTGAATGTATGTGACTTCATTCCTCTCACTGTTCATCTCATACTCATATGTAGTGATTGGCGTGGGTATTGGAAACCTGCACAGGTAGCAGGTATAGGTAGTATGGGTAAGGGTCAGGGTAGTGCGGGTAAGGGTGTCAAGTCCATGATACCGAGCTCCGATTCACTCGGTATTACCAACCAACCAACCAACCAACCAACCTTTACCCATACTATCCTCACTACCATGTGGTCTCGGCTCGGCACATCTGGTACATCATCTAGACTATCTCTCCCACCTATCCCTTCCACCTCTCACTATTCTCTCATTTCCCAACCATTTCCTTACCCGTCCTCCCCCGTGACACTCAATATCCACTTATTATTTCAGTCACGGCCCTATTGTTTTATCTTTGGCCGTCCTCCATTGTCTTATTCTCATCCACTCCTTCATTATTTTATTCTGTCAAGTACCGTACCGAGACACGTCTATTCGGCATTGCCGACCGAGCAATCATCCTATATCCACGACCAAGTACCCGCGTTGCATGCATGACACTTGGTACGCCGGTTTTGGCTTGGCACATCCACCATCCACACTCCCTGTCCCCACCCCTCGGCCCTTTTTACCTTGGGACTTTCTGTCCTTGTACTATCCTCGGTTACGGGCCTTGTCTTATAGTCTGGCACCTCCTATTGTCCTATCTTTGGGCACATTCTATTATCCTGTCTTTTATTGTTCTATCCCCGCGTTGCATTCCTTATTCTAATTTTATTCGTTGTGGACAGTAACCACATGCTCTGAATATCTTATTGTTCCACATTCCTTATTCCACATGTCACTTCTTAACCTATATAAGTAGGACATGCATGTACATATTTCCTCATTCTGGGGATCGACTAGGCTTAGGCCCTTCTACCTTCTTCTCCTCTGTTAAGTCCTCGACTCGGGCTGGCATTCTCAGCATCCCGCCAAGTATCTGTCTGTTGCAAATACAGTGGCATGCATGGCAAGTAGGGCGCAACGCATGAGTACGTTGAAGCCAACGCCACTACTCTTGGCCTGCAGGACTTGGCCATAGTCTGCCCGACCTCTCGCCAACACCCCTCGGCAGTACCGAAGTCCGTCAGTAACCGATGCTTGACATATTCTCAGCCATACTCTATTATTCTATTCTCGCCTACATTTCTTATTCTATTCTTGATCACTGTGAACAATGCCTCCACATGGTTTTTCATACCTTATTGTTCTCCATTTCCTATACCACCCTGTTCCACATCTTGTTTCTTAACCCATATAAGTAGCAGATGTATGTAGATAGTTCCTCACTCAGAATATCAACTTGGCTCAGACCCTCCCGTCCACCTTTCCCCCATCCAAGTCCTTCACTCAAGCCGACGCTCTCGGCACCTTCGCCAGTACCGCTCCTGTCCAAATTAGTGGCACACATGGAACAGCAGGGCACAATGCATGAGCACGTTGAAGCCTAGCCACCTCGAAACAGCCTATAGGACATCGACCAAATCCTTGGCCTCACCGAGTCCTGACAAAGGGTCAGGGTCAGGATTTCCAACCCGGCCCAAACTAGGGAATGGCATGGGTCACCCACGGGTCAAATGTGGGTGACCCGCACCCGACCCATGGGAAACCCGAACCCGTCAACCCATGGGTTTTTTCCCACAGGTCGACGGGTGTCGGGTGCATGCTGCACCCGTATGCATGCGGGGCGTGCACGTACGGCGGGTACGGCACATACGGCGGGTACGGCACATACGGCGGGTACGGTGCGCACGGCGGGTACGGCACATACAGCACATGCAGCGTGCGTGTGTCATCCATGTGCGCATGTGGGATGTGCGTGTCGTACGTGCCTGCGGTATGGCGCATACGGCGCGTGCATGTCATACGTGTGCGCGTACAGCGTATATGTCACGTGCGGCGCACGCACGTCCCGTGCATCGTGTCATCCATGTGGGCCTGCGGCGCGTGCATGTCATATGCGCACGCATGACACCACGGGTTGGGCCAGGTCATGGGTGCTCTCGGCCTGACCCACACCTGCACCCAAGGACACCCGACCTGGTGACCCATGCAGGTTGGCCCAACCCGTGCCATTCCCTAGCCCAAACCCATACCTACAGGTGGGTTTTTGCAGGTACACTTATATAATTTGTGGGTATGCTTATATAAGTGAGGTTCAGCGCTAACCTCACTGATATAAGTGAATTTAGTGCCGAATTTTGATTATATAAGCAAAGTTAGCACTGAACCTCGCTCATATAAGTGAGGTTAGCGCTGAACCTCGCTTATATAAGTGAGGTTAGCGCTGAACCTTGCTTATATAAGTGAGGTTAGTGCTGAACCTCGCTTATATAAGTGTACCCGTGAAAACTCGTACCCGTAACACATGGGTATGGGTTTTCACAGGTACAGGTACAGGTAGACATAATATTGATGAGATTATGAGCAAATACAGTAGGATTGAAGATTTCTTTAGGCAGCTATTTTATTTATCTCCTCAGTATAGTCAATAACTGAGATGTATATTCGAAAATATACCTATTTTATTTATCTTACAAAAGAAATAAAAGAGAATTAGCCTTAAAGGCTTGTACAATATTTTACACAACTCACCTCCTCAGTATAGTCAATAACTGAGGAGGGAGGCTTTGCGCGGGTCGTGTCTCACCCGCATATACCTTGCAGCCAGCCCTTGACCCTATCGAAGGTTTGAGCCAGGCTGCCGGTTCCAAACCCAGGGAGCCGGCCACGCTAGTCGCGTCGTGCGTGGACAAGCGCCCGTAAGTAGCGTACATAGTAGAACACAAATAACTTCCTCAATAATGAGGATAAAAATACAAAGAAAATTGAGAAAAATAAAGAATCGAAAAGCGCACTGAATGGTACCGAAATCGATATGATAATACAATATATTGAGATTGTCCTCTCAGGGGTGAATGCAAATTTGCACCCAACAAATATACCTGGTGGTTACCCATGCCAATCACTACTCATATGTTTTGTTGATAATCATGTAGTTCCTAGGTTCATGAGCAGGTGAATGCATTCAATATTAGAATTTCTCTCAATAAGTTTTATTCATGTCATGTTCCCTGCCCACATCGATTGTCAGCTGACACAGGTAATGTGACTAAGTACAATATTAAATCATTATTTTGATCTCCTTGTTTAGTTGATGGTTCGTCCTCCCTGTTTTACATTAATATTGACTGGATGTTACAGAAGTATGGAGGGGAGCTTTTGAATGGTTTCAGTGGTTGTTGAACAGGATCTTGCTTCTATTATCATGTAGCTTCAGGGAGTTTGATGTATTTCTTGTATATAAAAGCATAATATTATCATGATTTTACATAACATGGAACCAGGATGCAAAAGAAGAACAACAGAAATCTCTTGACTTGCCCTCTGGGAGTTTATGGCAACTTGGTGATACAAACATGGACTTTCAATGCAATGTCAGCTACATTTCATACACAAATTGACTTGTTTTTAGTGCTTTAAATATGAGATACCAACCAGCTAACCATGGAAATTATGTTGAGTTAGCTACGGGTTTCACCAATAAAGGATATACAACCTGGTGTATTTGTCACCGAAATCCGGCAATGCAATCATTGTGATGTCAGTGGTCATCCCTTTGGAATTCAGGGAAATATTAACTATACAATTGGGTACACCAAAGTCTTTCCGTGCTATAGTTCCAGGAAACCTGTGAGTCCGTCCCTGAAACCGACTCATTGAAACGAGCGATTTTCCAATGAAACAGTTTTATTGACTTTCCAATTGAGTTGCATTGCAATGTCCAGTGATGTGGTGAGTTTTCTACTCAAACTTCAGTGGCTCAACCCATGAGGTTTCATTGGGACCCCTTCCCACAGTGCACTAAGAACGGAAGCCAAATAGGAAGAGCAAAAATAACGCTTTGAAAAACTGACACCAAATGTGATGTGCTTATAATTAACATTTTTCTATTGGCTGGCCGCCTAGCTTCTGACGCTCTGGCGCCGGCATCGCCTCAACCTGCGGGACCTGACAGCAAGCAGCACACACAGTCACATACACACAAGCTTCTTGTTTCGACGCATTGTTCCTCCCACCATCACCTGAGGCAGCTGCACAGCAGAATTATGTTGCCAACAGGCATAAACCTTGACTGGAGACATGTTAACATCAGTAAGCGAGCCTGTTGAGCCATAAGCCAGACTTGGCAGAGCTGAACACACATATTCCGTTGCAGCTGCAACTGGAGACGTGAACATGTCGAATGTCATCAGTACGTGTGTAGATCCATCCCCTTCAGCCATCACCTTCTTCCTCACATCTGTTAGTCCCTCAGCCCGATCCTTTGATGCTGCTCAACCCTGCAGAGCGCGCCTCATATGATACCCGCTATGGCGCTGAAGGATATGAACCTCATGGATGCATGGAGGACACCCGCGTGCAGATCTTGGCGGATATCGAGGCATGGGCAAACGACCCTTCCGCTCTCCCGGTCTTCTGGCTCAATGGGTTCCTAGGAACAGGCAAGACGACCATCGCTCACACCCTGTGCCAACGTCTGAAAGTGCAGGAGAAGCTTGGAGCGAGCTTCTTCTGCTCTCGCTCAGCGTTAAGGGAGGCATCCAGAATTATCCCGACGATCGCCAGCATGCTTGCTCGATCTAATTCTAATGTTCGATCAGCGATATGCGAGATTCTTGCGAACAACCCCGATGTAGCCAATCTCAACTCTGTGCATGACCAGTTCAACTCCCTGATCATCAACCCCGTGAAGCGCGCCTTTGGAAGCATAAGGGACGGTGTTTACATTATCGTGATCGACGGTATCGATGAATGTTCCACATCCGCGCAATGGATAGTCATATCGTTTATCAAAACCATCCTTAATGTTGATGTGGAGACCCCCCTCAAGTTCTTCATCACAAGTCGACCGGAAGACTGGGTCGTGGCTGCTTTTCGTGGAGATGTTGCACACCGAGCCAAAGAATTCACCCTTCACGAGGTAGTCAAACGTGACGTCCACAAGATATTCGGAGATATCTTATATCGTCACTGTCTGAGATCGCGAAATCTCGCGGATATTCTCCGGCTGGCCATGTTTGGCCAAGTGAACTCGGGATCGAGAATCTTCTTGAAAAGGCAAATGGGTTATTCATATTTGCTGCGACTGCAATCCGATATATCGGTCAGAGGGGCACAAGTGTCAAGCAGCGGCTGACCCAGATCACACGCTCGGAGCTGCCTCTCCCATCCCTGGACGGTTTCTACAATTTGATCATGAAAGAGGCGTTCCAACATGATCTCACCAAGGGGGAGAGGTCCGCGAGGCACGAGGTACTTTCCGCTGTTGTCCTTCTCCAACATCCGCTCTCCATCACTGGCATTTCCTCCTTGTTGGACAATGAAGAGGCTAGGGATGCTGTATCTCCATTTAGTTCTGTTATTCATATTCCGTCTACCGACCATCACCCTGTGAACATTTTTCACGCATCATTTCGCGAATTTATCGTGGATCCAGCCCGCTGCGAAGCACACAGCGTGGACTACACAATAGGTCACGAAATGCTCACAATCAAGTGCCTTCAACTCTTGAACAACTCTCTTCAGCGTAACATCTGTGGTTTGCCTGAGGATGGAATTGGAACCCTCCCCCATGAAATCAAAGATTTGGACATGATTTCGATGGCGCTCCGATACTCATGCATGCATTGGGCATTTCATCTTTTAGAAGTGTTGTCTCCTCGAGACCCATCGACGATACTCGATTGTCTTTCTGAATTCGCCGATAGGCATCTGCTGCACTGGTTCGAGTGCCTGAGTGCAATTGGCGAGGTGGGGTCGGGTGTCAAGTCTCTTCGGAATGCCAAAGAAGCCACATTGGTGAGTGCACCATGTGGAGAAGATCGCCAGCTGAGCACTTTGACAGAAATATCCGATCAAATATAATAACTATGCGTTGCTGTTCGATGACGCTCGTCGATGTCTCCAAATGGGATATAAAGCCATCAACCTTCACTGCCTCAACACGTATCGCTCGGCCTTTGCCTGGATTCCTAAACGGTCCCTATTACGGCAGAAGTATGCGTACCTCAAGCTCAAGTCCTAGTTGGCCTTGCAGATCCATGGGAGCAGGCTTCAGAGCATGTTATGCGACACCGCGGAGGTGTAAAATCTGTCATGTTCTCTAATGACGGTACACGAGTTGTGTCTGGGTCAGATGACAGGTCGGTCCGTATTTGGAATGCAGGGACTGGCGAGATGGGGCGCATGCTGGAGGGGCATTTGGATACGATGTGGTGTGTTGCGTTCTCGCCTGACAACACACAGATTGTATCTGGTTCGCAAGATAAATCAGTACGTATCTGGGACATAACTACCGGGGAGACGGTTGGCATATATGATGGTCATTCGCGTGCGGTTAATTCTGTGGCTTTCTCTTCTGACAGGACGCGTATCGTGTCTTGCTCGGGGAAGTCCATCAAGATCTGCAGCACGAGTTCCATGGAGACAGAGCGGAAGCTGGAGGGGCATTCAGATAGGGTGTGGTCTGTTGCTTTCTCACCTACTGGTACACATGTTGTGTCTGGGTCAGCAGATATGACAGTGCGTATCTGGGATGCAGCGAAGGGAGACACGGAGCACGTACTTGAGGGTCATTCAAGTCATGTGAACTCCGCCGCTTTCTCGCCTGACGGGTTACGTGTGGTGTCCGGTTCATCTGACTGGTCAATCCGTATCTGGAATGCTACTAGCGGGGCGGCAGAGCGTAGACTCGATCTTTCGAGTACTGTCACGTCCGTTTCCTGGTCGCCTGAAGGGACACAAATCGCGGCTGTCTCGTTCGATTCCTCCATCCGGATCTGGCATTTGGGGACGGGAGAGATACAGCATGTGCTGAAGGGACATGCAGGTGCCGTGTGGTCTGTTGCATTCTCCCCTGAAGGGACACGCATCGTCTCTGGCGCCGAAGATAGCTTGGTCCGGATTTGGA
Source organism: Chroogomphus rutilus (assembly GCA_003314275.1). Taxonomy (NCBI): domain Eukaryota; kingdom Fungi; phylum Basidiomycota; class Agaricomycetes; order Boletales; family Gomphidiaceae; genus Chroogomphus; species Chroogomphus rutilus. The sequence continues at coordinate 11,690 of QLPI01010135.1, forward strand.
ATCTGACTACCAGAGAATCGGAGACTGAATCAGGCACACAGAGACACAGTGTTTCGCGTGTTTTTCAGGGGGAGAGCTCGGTGCTGTCAATGAGTTTCTCATCTGATGGAACGCGAGTTGTGTCTGGGTCAGTGGACGGTTCGATCCGAATATGGAATGCCAACACGGGGGAGATAGAGCGTGTGCTGAAGGGACATTCGGGTCGGGTGATCAGCATGTCCTTCTCTCCTGACGGGAAACAAATCGCTTCTGGCTCGGCTGACGAGTCAGTGAGGATATGGACTGTGGTTACCGGAAGGTTAACATGCCAAATGATGGGTCATTCCCGCCCAGTGAACTGTGTTGCGTTTTCACGTGACGGAAAACATGTGGTATCGGGTTCAGGCGACAAAACTGTCCGTATTTGGAGTACGAGGAGAGGCAAGATTAAGCACATACTCAAGGGACATTCGGGTATAGTGAGCTGTGTCTCTGCCGATGCTGCACATGTTGTGTCTGGATCGCGCGACAATTCCATCAGGATATGGAGTGCCATTACGGGGATAGCAGAGCATGTACTCAGGGGACATTCCAGACGTGTGATATCCGTTGCCATATCCCCTGATGGAACGCATGTCGTCTCTGGCTCATCCGATGACACAATTCGTATCTGGAACATCATCACTGGTGAACAATTGACTGCATGTTCAACATTCACTTCCATCACATTGCCAGACGAAAGCCGAGTCACCCATATCTTCCCAGGCACATTTCAACTCGTGCCTTCAAAGGAGCATCAGGTGTCTCTATCTTGGGATAAGGACTGGATTCTTTCCGACCCTCCACTTGAGCCTTGTTCGTTTCCGCCAGAATTTCGAGGCTTCTGGACACATGCATTCTCTACCTCCAAAGCATGCTTTGGATATCGATCAGGTCTGGTTGTTATTGTAGATCTTAATCCTGAAACCCCCTCTCAACTTAGTTAAACATTTATAATACTGAAATACAAATAAAATGAGAACCTCATTCAAAAATTTCCCTGTCAAGCATGCATGGGACCTGACCATTGTTTTTGCAATCTAAAAATGTGACCAATTCACTGATTTCAGGATACAGAGGGCTGAACTACTCAGTCATATTGCTCATGATTCAATTCGAGTATTTAGCTGATAGTCTGCCTACCTGGCTGGAATAGGAAATATGTGCTATTCCAAGAGGATAGCCGCCGGAAGTCAGCCATGTCTGAGATTGATCAAAGAGCACATTGGTGGATTTTATTCCTCCGGAGACAAGTACGAACGCTATGCGCAACAACAATTGAGTCTTTTTCTTTATATTTGTTTTTTCGTGTATACATGTATTATTATCCGTTGTATCAAGCGCGATGTTATGATGACGCAAATTCGTGCGTCATATATGTATGTATGTTTATCAGTCTCGGTACACCTGTAACAGTAGTTATAAGGAGCTCGATAGTGAGCCCCTAAAATGTAATCAGAGAGTCTTTCGTCGTTGTGCAGTGTTATGGGCCCCGGTGTTGCCAATTAAGACACCAATAGCCCCTCCCCTCGATTCTACAAAATGAGCGAAGATCTAAAAACCATTATCACGAAGCTGGTCGCAGATGGATCAAATTGGGTGACGTACCGCGACCGTATGCTGTGGGCTGTGGCATCACGCGGCCTATCCGACCACCTTGTTTCTACTTCTATTACTCCGCCCTACATAGCTGCGGGCAACGTCGGTATCTTAACCCCACAAGGGCGGTGGGATCTTGACCAAGCTGCTGTAAAGCAGCTTATTGCCGCGTCAGTCCCTGATACAGTATTTAACAATATAAAGACCGGTGCTACAGCCAAGGACATGTGGGATGAGTTGAAAAAGTTGTTTGAGGGGCGAACAACCCTAATTGTTGTTAATTTGTCGAGACGTTTTCAGACAACGCGTTGTGCTGAGGAAGAAAGCGTACGTGAGCATTTCGATCGGCTGGCTGACATGCGTCAGCAACTTGCGGCGATGGGCAAGACTGTGCCCGATGCAGAGTACGCACAAATTTTGATGGGGTCATTGCCGCCATCGTATCAGCCAACCTTGAGCGGTATTGCCGCTGCTGCTGAGATGAGCAGCACAGTTCCTACTCCTGCCACAGTAACGAAGCTCGCCATAGACGAATACGACAGACGCACCTTAAAAGGTGGCAAGGCCCAAGATGAAGCCTTTGCTGCAGCCACAGATGCCCAAAAGAAAGGCAAGAAACGCAATGTTGAGTGTTTCAATTGCAAAAGGAAAGGCCATGTCAGGGCCGACTGTTGGGCAAAAGGCGGTGGCAAGGAAGGCCAAGGGCCTAGAAGAAGACGTGGCGATGCGAAGAACAGTGGCGCAAAATCCGACGCAGCTGCTGGTGCAGAATCGGCAGGAGAGAAGGATAAAGATAGCGAGGCATGGGCTGCTATTGTCGAGGCAGAGAGTGGAGTGGATGATGAAACTCCTCAAGCCCCAGCCATAGCAGCAAATAAGACTGAGGGCACAGAGGTAGAATTATATGATTCTGGAGCATCACGCCACATGTCTCCATTCCGTGAGTGTTTTGTCACATATCGCGAAATTCCCGCTCGTCCCATCACTGCAGCAAACAATTGCATCTTTCATGCAGTTGGTATAGGAGACCTCCAGATTGAGGTGCCAAATGGTGCAGTATCTACTAAGGTGTTACTGCGAGATGCCTTACATGCACCAGATATGGGCCTCACAGTCATATCTATTGGCCGTATAGTGAAGGCCGGTCGTGCCGTGCAGTTCAAAGACGGAATCTGCCAAATCAAAAAGAATGATAGCATTATAGGCAGGATACCTGGAAGCACGAATGGCCTATACAAAGTTGAACATTCGCTTATGGCTGCTGCGTCGTCTGAGTATGAGGATATCCTCATGCTCCACTGTAGGCTAGGCTACATTTCCGCTGAGTCTATTCGTACTCTTATTCGAAATAAAGTGATTACTGGCTTACACATAAAGGACGACTTTCCTGTATTCATTTGCAATTCATGTGAACATGCTAAAGCTACACGGAAACGTATTCGCAAGGAGCGAGAGGCTCCACTGGCCGAAACTTTTGGTGCTGAGGTACATTCAGATGTTTGGGGACCGTCACCCGTTCTTAGCCTTGGGGGTTGCAAGTACTATGTTACCTTTACCGATGATTATTCTCGCTATACCCAGCTTGAAGTCATGCGCACCAAGGACCAGACTTTTGACGCTTACAAGGCATTTGCAGCCTGGGCAAAGACTCAGCATGGTGTGTGTATTAAATGTTTTAGATCTGATCGTGGTGGTGAATATACTAGCCGTGAATTTACAACATTTCTTCGAGAGCAAGGCACTGAGCGACGCCTTACTACCCATGACACACCACAGCATAACAGTGTTGCCGAATCGCTCAATCGCCGACTTCTCGAATGTGTATGTGCCATGCTCCATCAAGCTGATCTGCCAAAGAATCTATGGGCAGAAGCGATACATTTTGCAGTGTGGCTTAAAAACCGCACTTTAACCAAAGCAATCGGTAATATAACCCCCTACGAGTGACTTTACGGACAGAAGCCAGATATAGAAACGTACCTGAATAGGGGCAATATGTCTGGGTGCACAGCTTGGTGGGTTCAAAGCTCGATGCGCGAGCTATTCAAGCGCGATGGGTGGGTTATGATGCTGATAGCACACATGCCCACCGTATTTATTGGCCAGACACCAAACGTGTTTCCGTTGAACATGATATCAAATTCGTGTCACCTCCCGTCACTGTAAACTCACTGCCCCCTAGTTATACATCGGCAATCGCACCCGCTATTTCACACAAGCCAATTGTTGCACCACCTCCAGCACCGGCTTCTCCGACACCACATTCTGCACCCATGCAACCAGGCTCAGTACCAGCATCAACAGAATCCCCACTTCCACCTATATCTCCACCGACTTCTATTACACCACCAGTATATAGAACCAAGCGAACACCAGTGCTATCAGAACGCATGAGATGCCTTGAGGCTGGAAAAGGTGTTGGGTGCAAACTAGCATCTCACCCCTGAGAGACCAACCTCAATATACTGTAATATTATATTGATTTTGGTATCATTTAGTGCGCTTTTGATCTCTTAATTTTTCTCAATTTTA
>QLPI01010136.1:0-15846 GCA_003314275.1 Chroogomphus rutilus
GCCCGCATCCCCATCTGACTTCGATGGAGACAGAGAGAAAGGGAGAGCCTTCCTCAACTCCTATAACATTTACTTCGTAATCTGCGGAGATCAGTTTCCTAACAGCCAGTCTCGGATACATTGGGCTCTCTCCTACTTCAAGTCCGACAGAGCGGCCCGCTTTGCAAACAAAATACTCCAAAGTGAGAGGACTGGACATCCACACTACTCGGACTGGAGAGCCTTCGAGTCGGACTTTGTACAAAATTTCTGTCCGAAGAATGAACAACTCTCTGCCCTCACACGACTAGAAGGGACGGGCTGGTACCAATGCAAAGACTCCGTAGAAGAATACATTGACCGGTTCGCAGAGCTGGTGGATCTTGCAGAATACCATGATGACAAGATGATCGTAATCAAGTTCCGCCAAGGCCTTGAACCAGGAATACAGACAAAGGTTGCACTCCTGGGGAGTGGAACTCCGAGTTTTGACCAAGCTCTTCCGGCCCCCGAAGATCCGATCCAAGGGCGGAAGTCCAAACCACCTCCACCACCGGAACTAATAGAAGGAGAGGAACATTATGAGGTAGAAAAAGTGTTGGATAGTCGCTTGATGCGAGGAGGGCTCTACTTCTTAGTCAAATGGCAGGGGTATGGATATGAGGAAAATACATGGGTGAAGGAAGAGGACATGAATGTGCCCACTAAAATTCAAGAGTTCTACCTACAACACCCAGGAGCACCTCAGAGAATCTGAACACTGGCCTTCGAATCCCTATTATTCTGTGCCACAAGGACGCAACACTCTAGAAGGGGGGGTGATGTCAGGGGACGACCTTCTCCGAAGCCTGATCCAAGTCCAAAGTACCATTTCAAACTCCGATCAACTCCGAGGCTAAAACATACAGAAACCATCGAGTGGAGATGGGAACGATCTTAAAGCATGATGACTAGAAACCCAGAGTGAACGTCCGAGCCTCGGACTTAGTACCAGAAAGTTGGCTCTATAAACTCCGATGTATTGATTTGTAACTAGTGCACAGACCACCCACATAAAGGGTATAAAAGGGGCTCACCAGCAGTGGGATCCTTAGACTTTCCTCTTTGGATTCCCCCTGCTTAGGTGAGGACTCCATATGTATTTAGGCAGTAGTAAAACAATTAAAACTCTTTGGATTCCCCCTGCTTAGCTCACCTCTGAGATATATCTCGGGGCTGTAAGAGGGTTGCCCTTACAGTCAGACGGAGAACCTGCACACATATCGAAAACCAAGGCACGTACATCGAACGCGCAGAAGTACCATACGACCAGCAGAATCGCAGCTATAGCTTTAGCTCAGTATCGCCACCGCCATCGAACGAGACAATGACGGATGACATAGAACATGTCATTAATGGTTACGTGACGCCGTCGTGCAGATATGGGGACGAAAGGTTGATATTATTTTATAGGATCTTTTCCCTACCGAATTACCTGCAGAAACGCGACTTGAAACTAAGCACCAGCGCTACTGAGTGCCATTCGGAATCTTATTGGCGAAACAGTACGTACTACACTGCTACACACTTACCTTGCATGGATGCGAAAGAGAACGCATACACTTCTACGCTTGAGGGGGTGTGTTGGAGTTACAAGCGGTAGAAGCTACTTACAGTGTTAGTAAGCAACTAGTACAGTAGCCTAGCTGAGTTTCAATATGAAATCAACATGTCTTAGCCTAAGCTTCTATGTGCAAAGGCTAGCTACTATGCGACTAGTAGCCTGGCTGCACTCTATAGTTGCAATATCCTGCATTACGCAGGAAGATGGGTCAGGATTGTATCAATCCTGGCAAAATATACACATTGGAACTTGCGCAACTTAACATAGTACTTCGAGACAAGGTCAATATTCTGTGAACCTTCCACCTCCCATAAGAAACTTCCGACGCTTGCTGCTTTAAGGAAACAATGTATCATCAAATTTTTTTTGCCCTGCCCCCTCTTCATTTAGTGAAATGTTTCATGCCTGCACTGATGTTACATACCATTGCAATGGTTGGTGAATACATGTAACAAGTTGCTGTTTAAATAGTGCCCACAGACTAATGCCAGATAACCTGGCATAGTGGCCTTTTGGCCCAGTTGAAAGAACACATCACTGTGGGAATTTGTTGCCTTTTACAACTGATACTGGCCATGCTGGAAATGCAGACCTTTTTTATATGAGCATTGAATTTATTTTTTCTAGGTTACTATAGGGTTATCTTTGTTTAAATACCCGCTTGGGTATGGTTTTTACAAATTGAGAGCAAGCTGATTGTATATCTCATCTTGAGGATTTATTTAAAGTATTTACTTATACGGACAGTAGCAAGATCACAAGTGGATACCTGTTTAAGATGGGACTAGTGCTATTGGTTAGTTTAGTAAACTTCAACTATTGTAGCAATCTCTACTGTGGAGACTGATTTCATTACTACTGACCATATTAGAAAGGAAGTGATCTGTCTTGTAACCCACATGTCTAGGTAGAACTATTATGTAAATATTCTTTAAAAGTGATCAATGAGTACTTCTTTCAAAATATTTCTCACTCAGAAGATGATCCCCTCCAATCTATAACAAGTCATATACAATAGGAGCTATAGTATATCTTCTAGAAAGTTATGAAATATACAATTTCCTTAGAATAAAGTCAGACCAGCATGCAATGATAGGAGTAGAGTAGAAAACAAGGTAAGTTCAAGGTAATCTCTTATCCTAACTACCCTACCTACTCCATTCAACTCACTCTTATTTACAAGATGAGAGTTTATGGTTGTATTCTATTATATTTTCCTTCTCCTGCCATACCTCTACTGTTAGAGTAGATAGTAGAGAAACTATAACAGATTTGTTATATGATATCTAGCATACTTCAAGATGATTCAGTTTTTCTTGAGGAGTAAAGGACAAGATTGGTAATATTTATTAGTGGAGTTTCTTATTATTTCTTTTATAGGTTTTATCCTTATCTTGCTATATTCAGACCTCTTTTCAATTTTGCTAGTCTTTTCTCATTGTTTAGAAGAATTAGCTCTCCATTACTGCCCAAGCTTGCCTTCTAGCACATGATATATATATTTAAAATATGTTGATAATCAAGTGCACGAGTCAGCTGTAGTCCTGGCATTATTGTGGGGTGTGGTTGGTCAGCAACATTGCTCTGAAGTTGCCACTTGTTTTTCAGGAAATGAATACTGTGGAATATTGAGAAAAAAACCTGTCAAGTCCCAAGATTTTCTTTTCATGACTTTCATTTTATATACTACATTGTTTATTTTTCTACCACTTTCAGATGACAGAGCCTCATATTAATTTATCTACCATTTGTCACAACAAGTCATCTGAGGCCAAGTGATGCACCTCGATGGCAACAAATTTCAAACCGCATTGTGTGCCTCAGAGATCAGCACAAATACATGCATGGAGAGCTTGCTTAGTTATCTATGTACACAGAATTCTAACTAGAGCTTGTAGTTATAACAATTTCCAGGTTGCATCTCATTGTTCCCTTGCCACATTTGACCACTTGCAGGAAGGGGTCAGGATTCTGGTGTACAATTGGTAGAGCTACTTAAGGAATTAGTAAGCAATATGTGATGTTCATCGAGCTATGCCATGACAAATGGTTACATGAGAATTATAACTTATTATAAACATAAGAGGTTGGTTAGGATAAGTCTCTGATTCCTCTCAGCTACCGTTAAACTACTCAATAGCCAGTATTTATACAAGTAGAGACTCATATAAGTAAATGAAAAGATACAAAGCAGAATGTGATGTAAATGGAATACTAAAGAAAAGAACAAAATGAATATACTTTCAAAACTATAATAAGACTCTAGTCGATCGGCTGTTGAAGACAATCGTTCAGGGGGTCACTAGATGGCTCCCTCTGTTACATCCGCCCTCCTGCGCTGCCTTGCAGTGTACATCCCTAGAACAGCAAAGGTTTGTCTTTATCCCCCTCAAACCCTTTATCCTCTTCTTCAGTATTCATCATTATGAGGTTGCTAATTGCTATGTTCGATTTGGCAGGTACCCTCTGTTCTTCAGAACCATCTGGGGTGTCTATGTTATCTGCATTTTTGACTAGGTCGGTGTGACTTTGACTTTCTTGTGGTCTAAACCAAAGTTTTTTAATTCTGTGAGTATGTGTGCCAAAAAAAAAATCAAAGGCTACAGCAGGATCACTCTTCCCCCAGGACTTGAATCTAGAGGACAGGCCTGTAAGGGCAACTCACGCTGGTACTGATTCCTGGGCAACTGCTGGGAGCTAGAACCAGCGGGACATCACCCAGCCCTGGTCTTCTCCCTAGGCCTGACTCAGGGACTCAAACCCTAGCCTACCCACAGTGCCAGTCAGACACTGGTAAGGGGATCCAGAAGAGAATGAGGTGAGGATCCCTTACCTAAGCAGCCAACTATATAGCTAGTGACTGTGACATGAGTAAGTCATGTCACAGTCAGTGAAACAGATAAGAATTAAACTAAAGAATTAATAGAGAGAGGAGGATAGACAAAAAAAGATATACTAGGAAAGAATAGGAAAGAATAGTCCTCAGTGGGCAGGAGGCTGTCCCCTGACAAGGCCCCTCTTAGTCTTTCCCAAGGGGCATGGTAGGTAAATCAGGCACGATCCTTTGACTCAATGGTCTCTTTTTGCATTGGTATTTTTTTTTGAAAAGGGCCCTGAAAGATGATTTTACACCAGCATTGAAAGTATCTTGCTGGGATTCAAGGAGGATCTTAAGAGCAGTGGAAGAGAGGATAAGTTTGTTAGCATTCATTTTTGGCATCAGGTGTGTGTGTTGTAGCCTCATCTCCTTCTGCTTGAACTTATCACTCTTCATTGCCCTCTTTGTCCTTTTTTTTGAGCAACTCATAGCTGGCTCCATGATTGAGACAGTCGCAGCTTGTACTATTTCTAATTCAGGTACTTTCCCTAAACCTTTAGGCAGTTGTCTCGGGTGAGTAATTCCCATTGCTTCACAATATAATGACAGAGGTTATACTCCTTATATGAGTGCCAGGTAATGTCTCCCACCCTTCATTGTATTTCAAAGGAAGCTTCTGTCCCTGTTCCTATATGTGACAGTACTCGGTCTACAGCCCACCTCCATGGATTCTTGCCAAACCCTAGGATCTGATCAAACTGCCTTCCTGGGAAGTGATGATCATCATTGGGTATATATATGCATAATAAGGATGCATGGAAGCTGTTATTGATCCCCCTTTTTCTTAATTCAGGTGACAATTCCAACTTGTAGATCACCCCCTGTTCTAATTTATCTATTATTCTGAAAGGTCAGATATGTTTTGGTGTCAACTTTCATGCCCGATGTTTTGGTATGTTTAAATTATCTGTTAACAGATAAACCAGGTTTCTTTTGCAAAAATTAGCTCAGCGATGCCTGTCAAGTACATGTACCGAGAACCGTACACTCGGCAATGCCGACCGAACAACTATTCTATATCCATGACCAAGTGCCCACGCTGCATTCAAACTTGGTACACCGGCCTTGGCTCGGTACATTCACCATCCACACTCCTCACCCTTCATTCCGCCTCACCTCGCGACTTCCTGCCCTTGTGTTATCCTCGGGTACAGCCCTTATTTTATAATAGGGCACTTCCTATTGTTCTACCCTCGGCCACGTCCCTATTATCCTATCCTTTATTGTTCCATGCCCGTTTACATTTCTTCATTCTAATTTTACTTGTTGTGGACAATAACCACATGCCCTGCATACCTTGTTGTTCCACATTCCTTATTCCACATGTCGGTTCTTAACCTATATAAGTAGGACATGCATGTACATATTTCCTCATTCTGGGTATCGACTAGGCTTAGGCCCTTCTACCTTCTTCTCCTCTGTAAAGTCCTCAACTTGGGCCGGCATCATCAGCATCCTCCCGAGTATCTGTCTGTCACAAAACCAGTGGCATGCACAGCAAGTAGGGTGCAATGCACGAGTATGTTGAAGCCAACACCACTACTCTTGGCCTGCAGGACTTGGCCATAGTCCGTCCAACCTTTCCACAACACCCCTTGGCAGTACCGAAGTCCATCAGTACCCAAAGCTTGACAATGCCATGCATTGGCATTCCTGGTTTGTTTCACTTGTGCCTCAATCATTTTGTCATGTGCATTCATAATTGCATTCTTCATCCTTTGTGCAAAGATCTTTATACCAGGATACTCGCATTGAGAGTCCCAAATCATTGGTTACAGCATTCACCATAGTTCAAAAAGAACAGTGAGAATCCAGTAGTCTCAGAATATGCATTGTTCATTGCGTATTCTATTGCAGGCAATTTAGTCACCCAGTCCTTCTGATCTGTTTGTATACATTGATGCAACATCTGGGTCACTGTGTGGTTTGCCCATTCTGTAGCTCCATCCGTCTGAGGGTGAAAGGATAACAAGAGCCTTAATTCAGTCCCTAGCAAGCCATAAAATTCTTTCCAGAACATGCTTGTGAATAGTGAGTGTTAAGTCCATGTGTCAGATGCTTAGCTAGTTACTTCCGGAGATGTTTCTGGAGGCTTCTGAAGGGTTTTCCAGGAGGGGGTCGAGACTCTGGTGGCGAAAGGGTTAGGGATTGCAGATTCATAGACAGAGGCAGAAAGATGGAAAGATAGGAAGTACTACAGACTGAGGGTTGGTTGCAGTATTAGGTTGTTATGATTAGTTGTTCGAGTGTTCGAGGTCGAAGAGACTTGGCTTCAACTTATGTGTTGTGCCCTCCTCGATCGTCTTTCCCTAATTTTGGAAAGTTGGAAAGTTTACCAGAACTGAATCAGAAACTATGATGCAGATTAAGTCAATATTCATACAGGCAAATAGTCTGGTCATCTGGGGGTTTATATACATGTAGTTAATCCTTGTACTATCTATTGCTGAGTAAAGACAAGGGGGAGAAGGGAATACAAGGGGCTAATAGAAAAGGGAGAACAAGGGAGTGAGGTATGCGATAATCCTGCATGTCATGTATCAAGGAGCAGAACCTAGGTCATGGAATCACGGGAGGTTTGGGATTGCAGAACTTTGGGTTGATGCAATGGATTTACAGAAAGCGATTATTCCAGACTTTTAATGGTCAGAAAGTCCCGGAAAAGGTGCGGGTGGTTATGGGGACTAGTATGGGTTTATTGGGGGCATGGGCCATAATAGTGAGTCCCTGTCACTCACAATCCTCTCTGGTAATCCATGCAATGTATAAATGACTTCAAATATAATTTGAGCCATTTTTTGGCCTTATAAGACATCTTTGTTGGTACCAAGTGTACCATACTGGTAAGATGATCAATTATAACACATATGTGATCAAATTACCCTAGCTGGTTTGTAGATACTGGTAATGGTCCCACAAAATAATCCCAATAGCTTGCCATGGCTGTTTTGGCACTTATAAGGTGTGTAACAAACCCATTGGTCATTGGTTATTTGACTTACTTGTGGCACAAATCCCACAGCTCTTACAAAAGTGGGTGACATTGTTCACCATCTGCTGCCACCATACATTTTCACGCATATAATATAGCATTTTTCATGCCCCTAGGTATGTTAGGATGGAGTGCACATGAGTCATTATTATCTCCCATAGCTTTTGCATTCCCAGTGATATATCTGGTATGCACAGAACCTTTTGTCATCTCTTATCTAGAATACCAACCCATTCTCGACACAGAAGTCCTTAGGTATGGAGACCATGTGGAGGTATTGTCCACAGTGATCTAGAATAGAAAAATACAGTTTAAATGAGGGTAAGACAATGAAATGTGACCGATAATAACCGAGTAGGATTGTGAGGGAAAAAATAGAACAATAGAGGGTGGCTGAATATAAAACAATAGGGCCGTGACCAAGTAACAACAAATAGTGAATGTCCCGAGGGTAATCGGGAAAGGGAAGGATGGGGAATAGGAGAATAATAAAGAATAGAAGGGTGGGGTAGGGATAATGAACCAAATGATGAACCGAATGTACCAATCCAAGACCGTGCACTGGTGAGGGATGATATGGGTAAGGGTCAGTCGGTCAGTACTGCCAAGTAAATAAGAGCATGGTATCATGGACTTGACACCTGTAAAATCATAAGGTAGGTTTATAACAAGTTCACCCTCCAAGATAACCTCAGTAAATGCAGGGGCCATCCTTGAATCTGTTGTGATCAGGATGAGCAAAAAATACATTATGTGCTTCAAAAACTCACATTCATTTTGACCATTGAGCCTACCAAACAATCAAAATAACAATATCTATGCCTTAAAATATTTTCGCGATTTTTCTCATTTTCCCTGTATTCTTATTCGACTTCTATTGCTTTTTCATCCCAGTGTTCACCCTAGTAAAGCACCTAAGTGGAGGTATAGGCGATTACATGAGGTCACAAGGTATCGTCATGCGTCACAGAAGTATAACGGGGAGTGAGGTGTGGAGAATTTAATAGATTAATATGGCATTTAATACTGGCTATTACTTGCCATGAGAATCTATTATTATGTGTGGAAGAATCAAACTGATTTTGCTGCATGATACTTTTATATTCAAAATTTACATTGACCGCTCAAAAGTCATTGAGCACTTATTCACCGATGTTCAATAAAACTGTTATTCGTTGATGAAGGCTTCAAATATCATGATTCTTATATGACAATTCTTAATTCCATACAATCATTTATTTCCATTCACACCAAACAAGACAAAGTCACCGATTTTACATTCTTCACTCAAAATAGTAGTAGCGAGGTGTCTAACACTACTCACATATCAGAGGACTGGCAGAGGCTTGGCCAGCCACCGCCCTTATCAAATACATTCATTTTTGAGGTGCAGAAGTTATAAGTGTGTATACTATCATTTTCTATTACCATTTTTCTCTCCCAATTCTTGTAAAATGTATTTTGCCTGTATGATGTCATGTATGATACTAAAAACTCCTGTATATTGTTTCACATTCAATTTCTGCCTGTATTTTGTATAGTATATGCTGTCAAGTACACGTACTGAGGTTCCGGTTATTCGGCAGTGCCAACCAAGCAGCCATTCTACGTCCATGTACAAGTGTCCACACCACATGCCCGTCACTTGGTACACTGTTCTTGGCTCGGCACGTCCACCACACCAACTGCCCATTCCTCGATCCACTTCACCTCAGGACTTCCTGTCCTTGTTCTATCTTCGTGTGCAACCCTTGTTTTATAGTCATGCACTCTCTATTGTCCTGTCCTTGACCCATTCCCTATGATTCTATTGTTTATTGTTTTATCCCAGTTTACATTTATTGTTCTAATTTTACTCATTGTGGACAATAACAGCATGCTCTGCATACCTTGTTATTCCACATTCCTTATTCCACATGTCGCTTCTTAACCTATATAAGTAGGACGTACATGTACATATTTCCTCATTCTGGGTATCGACTAGGCTTAGGCCCTTCTACCTTCTTCCCCTCTGTTAAGTCCTCGACTCGGGCTGGCATCACCAGGATCCTCCCGAGTACCTGTCTGTTGCAAATCGGGGCATGCATAGCAAGTAGGGTGTAACGCACGAGTATGTTGAAGCCAACGCCACTACTCTTGGCCCGCAGGACTTGGCCATTGTCCGACCCGACAACCTTTGGCAGTACCGAAGTCCGTCAGCATCCGACCCCTGACAATAGCCTATGATTTATAGTTGAAAAAGACTAGACTTTCTATCATAATTATCACCAGAAAATCCTCAAAATTTATCTTTTTTTCAATTAATCTGTCTACATTGGCAGAAGTATTTTATTCACATCTATTTCATCTATCTCTCAGCCCTTGATCTTGTCAGAATCAAGGTCCTCCTGTGCCTTGAACATCATATTTTCTGAGCCCAACATTAAATTATGATTTCTCTCAGGCACATTGATCTCTTCTGCAATGTTCCTTATCAAGGGTATCTCATTCCACACACTAACACTGTCCGTGTACCAAGCCCCCTGATCTGGTCCCTCCAGGTCCCTCATTGATTCGTCTATTATTTCCTTTTCATGAGGTGTGTTCTACCAGGTACAGGGTTTTCTTCCTATATGCTCAGATATTCTGATAGCTTCCAAGCTTAATGCTTGCACTTCCAAGCCCATGTATATTGGAGTTGATATGTCCAGCTTCCCTTAACCATCATCCGAATCATCTTTACTAATGTATTCACTCTCAGCATGCATAACTCCAGGTACTTCAATGCTATATACATGTGACAGTGAGTCTCCATTATGTTTGTTCCCCCTGGGATATAACCCATCTCAAAGTTGAGCTGGTTTAGTAAGTCAACCCATCTGTGCTATCTCAGGGACAAGTGTCTCTTACTTATAATTTGCTCCAGAGACTTGTAGTCAGAAAAAAATTAAAATTTAATGCCCAGCAATTGCGGTTTGAATCTTTTTAGGGACTTGACTATCAGTAAGGGCTCTTGCTTATGTACTAGGTGGTTTGGTTGAGCCAAATTGAATTGTCCTGATCAAAAGTTGACTATTGTTGCCTTATCCAGGTCATTTCCTTGTAAGAGCATACAACTGGCACCTGTCATACAGGTGTCTGTTACTAGGTTAATGGATTCAGCATCCGGTGAGTAATCTATAGCCACCCTGCATTTGTTTCAGTGCTGTGCTATCACTTCCTTTACCTTCTCAAAGGCATGCTACTCTGTAGGTCCCCATTTCCAGTTCTTGGAGGACCCATTCGGAGGTGATAGTATGGCCATAGGAATCTGAATACCTTGGCAATCATTGGCCAGATATCCAATGGCCCCCAAAAAGCTCCTCAGAAATCCTTTATTGGTTGGTATTTTCCAATTCTCAATAGAACCCACCTTGTAAGGGATCCATTTGTATTCCTTTGTTGTTTATGACATTCCCTAATAATTTCAACTCTTTCACAAAGAAATGCATTTTTTCAGCACTTAAGAAAAGCTTCTACTGTCTTAAGACATCAAATACAGATTGTATATGCTCTACGTACTCTTTTATCATATCGGAGTAAATCACTACATCATCCAAATACACATCCATGAATACTCCTATATAAGGGGAGAATATATGGTTTATTAAACTCTGATAAGTTCCTGGCCCATTACAGTCTCCTTGCTGGAGGGTCAGGCTTTCAATGGTTCCATCAGGTGTAGTAAACAAGGTGTATTGCACATGTTCTGGTATAACACATATCTGCTCATAAGCACCCTTGCCACTTATTAGACTTCTATACTGGTGTTGTATGACATTGCAAAGTATTGTCTCTATGTCTGGCAATGGTGTAGTGAGTTTCCTCATGTTCTTGTTTTGTTCTCATTTATCTACCACTGTCCTAATATGGATTTTACCATCTCCTTTTGATGCCTTGGTCAGTATCAGCATGGGGGTAGCAATGGTACCATACACTATTGGCCATTGTCCATTTGCTAAGTAAGCATTTTTCTTTGCTTGCCACATTTCCTTTAGTGATTCTAGGCATTTGTATGCCCTCCAGGGATATGTTTTATTATCATCAATAATAGGAATTCTATGGTTGATTTCTTGCATAGGTGGGAGTTCTGCTTTCTCAGTATCAGGGCATAAGCCTGATGCCTTCCTCCAATGCTGTTCTTGAAGTCCTGCAATTTGGTCATCATATAGCAAAGTCGCTGCTGAAGAGACAAGGTTTAACTTGGCTCCTTCTAAGGGGAGGGCTGTGTCACTTGCTATCATCACTCACGTTGGGTTTAGACCAAATATTTCCTTATGTTGAAAGAGAAATGGGGTCCCCAATATAAGGTCATAGCTATCTAAATTTGCTATATCAAATTGCTGTTCACTATTTATGTTTTGATAGCAAAATTCAACTCTAGTGCAATAATTAACCTTAGACCTTGACCCATTCACAGCTAGCTGAAGCAACATGGCCATCGTAAGGCCACCTTTGACACTTGTAATTGATCTGCCAGTGTTATAAACATAAAATCAGACAATGATCCACTATCAAGGAGGGTACACATTGCTTTGCTATTTATCAAGGTCTCAATGACCACTGGTCGAGGTATCCTCCTTGTGAAATATTTTACATACACTGTTGTGTATTCTGGTGTTTCCTCTTCCATAGGTTCATTATTATTGATCTTTCTCTTAGACTGATGTTGACAGGGCATGGTCATGGCATTCAGTTCGCAAGCATACCCATTTATATCTGAGTGAATAGATTGTTCCTCGACTGAAAGCCATTGTTTTAACCATTTTGAGAGACGGAACGGTGAGGGGTCCATCTTCATCCTGTAGGCTAACCTCATCATCTTGCCTAGAATAGTTGGAATGTCCAGGTCTTTGTTCTAAGGTCATTTATAAAGATTTGGTGGGTCAGCTTACAGTGATCCCAGTTGGTAACCTGATAGCTAATGCTGTCTTATTGGGAAACTGTAAAGTGGTTTTTTCCTACTACCTAACCTAGTTGGGGGTCCTGATAGAACTTCTCAAAGTGTTCCTGCAAGAGAACACAGAATAAGTCCTGTGCCCCTCTATTTCTTTGCTTCTAAGTCTTTTTGAAGTTAGACTCATTTGCAAGGTATAGGCTTTCGAGGCCCTCGCCCTGTAGATTAAGTGTACCACTCTTAAGGAAAAGCAGGAAACTCGAATGGACCTTATCAATTATATGATATCCATCACCTGCCTTAGTTATCTGTAACCGGGAGGTAGGTGCTATCTCTAATATTATAGATTCCTCTGGCTCAAAGTGTTTTTCCAGGGCTCTTTTAATGTACTTGGCATCAGGGTCATTATCGCTGCCTTCCACACATATGAAAGTGAGCTCAAATGCCTGCAATTTGACTTCCTTTCAAATTTCTGCCAGCTGCTCAAGCTTTGCAAATTTATGGAGTGCGAGGCTACTTTTGGGACAGGAGTGGTATGTTTAGCAGTTATCAAGTACATGTACCAAGTATCAGTTCACTCAGTAGTGCCCACCAAATGATCAGCCTAATTCCACTTGCAAGTGACCAAGTCATATACAAGTCACTTGGTACATCGGTCTTGGCTTGGCACATTTATCATCCACATTTCCCATTCCTATCCCTCATCCATTCTTCCCTCATTCATTATCCATTATCCCCACCCTGTTTATGTTTATTCTTTATTTCTTGGCCTGTTTCACCTTGGGAAATTTTTCCATTATTTTATCCTCAGCCATGACCCTATTGTTTTATATTCGGTCATTTTCTATTATCTTATTCTTGGCCACATTCCTATTATTTTATTTTCATTGCTCTATTATCATTTACATTTCTTTGTTCTATTCTTGATCATTGTGGACAATACCTCCACATGCTCTACATACCTTGTTGTTCTCTATGTCTTATACCTCCCTGATTCCACATCTCACTTCTTAACCTATATAAGTAGCACATGTATGTAGATAGTTCTCCATTCTGAATATCAACTTGGGTTACACCTTCTTATCTTCCCTTCTCCTATCTGAAGTCCCTTACCTGTGCTGACACTCAGCACTCTCCTGGGTATCTTGTCTGTTCCAAATTAGTGGCACGCACAGAAAGTAGGGTGCAATTCATGAGTACATTGAAGCAAAGCCACCCCAAGCAGTCTGCAGGACTTGGCTGATTCCTGCCAGCATCATGAAGTCTGTACTATTACAATAGTATTCGGCCCATGCATCATTGGCATTCTCAGTGCCTGACAGGAGGGCAATTTCAAGATGCATGGCACTCTTTCTTGCAGGTGAGGTATTGTCGTTCAGCTCACAACTAATCCAACTTCTCCTTAGAGTGATTAACCTTGTAGATATTGCAGTTATTTCTATTATTGTTATTTCTAAGTGTGCCAATAGGTGAAGGTCTCTTTGGGGGAGTCTTTTTGTCCAGATTGTTCCCTTTTTGAACAAGCTTGGGGTTGTTGTTTTTCTAGAACATTTCCCCACTAGGATTCATATCGGTATTTGTCCCTCTGTGGGGTCCCTCTCTTTCTTGGTAATTAAACATATTTCTTTGCTTGAGATGAAGCATTTCATCTGCCTCATACCTCTCTCTTAGGAGAATTAATTTTTTATATGCTGTGTCTTCTGGACTGCACCCAACCTTAATACATTCAAGTCGGATGTACTGGGAGGCTCCATCCTATACAATCTGCACAATTTATTGCTTTGGATATCAGGGAACCTTTTCACTAGGAACTTCACATCTCTTTCAGAATGAATAAATTGTTTTCTCCCTTGGTAAGAGTTCATCAACTTCCATCTCAGCTCTAGTTATAATCAGGGGGTAAACAGTAATCAAATAGACCATTGTAAATTCATTTAACAGTCCATTTCTGGGTGTGTCGTACAACATGCTTCATATAAAAGACTTCAGCCTTGTCAGATAAGTAGGCAGCCATTGCTTTTACTTCTGTCAAGCCCACGTACCGAGACCCATCCACCGGCAGTGCCAACCGAACAATCATCCTATATCCACGACCAAGTGCCCGCGTCGCATGCATAACACTTGGTGTGCCGGTCCCGGCTCGGCACATCTGCCATCCACACTCCTCGGTCCGTTTCACCTCGGGACTTCCTGTCCTTGTATTATCCTCGGACACGACCCCATTGTTTTATACTCGGCCACCCTCTATTGTCCTATCTTGAGTCACGATTCTATTATCCTGTCTTTTATTGTTCTATCCCCGCTTTGCATTCCTTGTTCTAATTTTGTTCATTGTGGACAATGACCACATGCTCTGCATACCTTGTTGTCCCACATTCCTTATTCCACATGTCGCTTCTTAACCTATATAAGTAGGACATGCATGTACATATTTCCTCATTCTGGGTATCGACTAGGCTTAGGCCCTTCTACCTTCTTCTCTTCTGTTAAGTCCTCGACTCGAGCCGGCAGCATCAGTATCCTCTCGAGTATCTGTCTGTGGCAAATACAGTGGCACGCACGGCAAGTAGGGTGCAACGCACGAGCATGTTGAAGCCAACGCCACTACTCTTGGCCTGCAGGACTTGGCCATAGTCCGCCCGACCTTTTCGCCAACACCCCTCGGCAGTACCAAAGACCGTCAGTATCCGACGCTTGACAACTTCCCATTCATTGGTAATCCCAGACATGCTGAACCAGGTATGCATATTGTAAGTCCATTAATCTAATGTATCTAAATTATCAGCCCTATTGTAGACTGGCAGCTGGTTCAATTTTATTCCAGCCAATAGTCTTCATATTTCCTTAGCTTTCCAAAGCTCTTTCCTCTTTTCCACAGAAGTCCTATCTTTGTTAGACTCCCTGGTACTACTTGAATTGTCTGAATCAGTTTCTTCTTCAGTGTCAAGTCCACGATACCGAGCTCCTATTCTTTCGGTATTCCCGACCCACTGACCCACTGACCTTTACCTATACTATCCTCACTACCACGCGGTCTCGGCTTGGTACATCCGGTACATCATCTAGACCATCTCTCCCACGTATCCCTTCCACCTCTCACTATTCTCTCATTTCCTGTCCATTCCCTTACCCATCCTCCCCTGGGACACTTGATATCCACTTATTATTTCGGTCACGGCCCTATTTTTTTATCTTCAGCCATCCTCCATTGTTCTATTCTCATCCACTCCTTCATTATTTTATTCTCAGCCATACTCTATTATTCTATTCTTGCCTAAATTCTTTATTCTATTCTTGATCACTGTGAACAATGCCTCCATATGGTTTTTCATACCTTATTGTTCTCCATTTCCTATACTACCCTGTTCCACATCTTGCTTCTTAACCCATATAAGTAGTGGATGTATGTAGATAGTTCTGTTGGGTGCAAACTTGCATCTCACCCCTGAGAGACCAATCTCAATATATTGTAATATTAT
>QLPI01010140.1:0-19836 GCA_003314275.1 Chroogomphus rutilus
TAATTATATTGCGACTGCAATATATTGATTTCTTGTTGTATTCGTTCATCGCTAGTACTTTTAATGTTCGTTAATGTCTTGACTTTTACTTTGGACAATAGAAACACATTGTCGATACATCCTCGACATTTTCTGAAGCAGGGAGATAGATAGAACATAGAGATAATTATAAACACAAGTTAGGTGTGATGTGTACGCTCGAACGAAGTTGCGGTTTCAAGCTCGATTCTCTGATTGTGTATCTGATATTATTTTCTCGAGCAGCATCATGGTGGATCCAGATTGCTGAGATCCATCACTGCTAACCGTCTGAGAAGTGTCTCACAGTGTCATTTGAAGACTGATATTGTTTAAATTTCTTAGAATTCTAACATGTATTTCTACTCCCAAAATTTAAAAAATGAATTGGCCATGTCTGCCCTATTCTGCCAGTTCTGCTGCTGTCAGCAGAGAGGCCAGGAGGTCACAAAAAGACATCTAGAGCTAGAAACTGAGTTTGGGACGGTCATATGACAGGTTGCCTTTGGATACTTAGAAAGAAAGAAAAAATAAAATTTGGTGACCTATTTTATGCTTTTCTTTGATGAATATGTATATTGATTTCTGTCAAGTACACGTACCAAGTACCCATGTCAGGAACCATATGCCGGCAAGCCGACTATTCAATTCAGCCCACTCAGCCCAACTCTGCTCTCGCTCGCCTATCCAACCATACGCCCTCAGCCCATGGACTATATGCACCTCGTGTATCTGTCTTGGTGTCACATGCTCCTGTCAAATCAGTCCACTCATTTACGTCACATCCCATATGCTCGTTATTCCGTTCCGTCTTCATTTACGTTTAATATCCTTCATTTACGTTTAATATCCTTCATTTACGTTTCATTCCATTTTCATCTATTCGCAATTCCGCTCAGTCTTTTATGTCTGATCTGCTATTACATTCCTTAGGGTAACTCCGTTGGGAATCGGAGTGACATGTCACTCCACAATGTCATGGAGGAGATCATTATTTGGGACGTAGCATTTCTGTTTCTCGCTTTTCATGTTCCTTGGCTTTCTCATTCTATTATAGGAATCCCTTCGACTCCTAATAGATTAGAAAGTAGTATAAAAGATCTTGTACTATTAGTTCAGTTTTCAGTCAGAAAATCAATCTTGATTTTGACTAAGGTTCCTCTGTTCTCTTCTGTCTACTTTGCCTTTACAAAATTTGGGGACCGTGTGGTCTAAGTGGGCACAACGCAATACGTTGAAGCCAACCCCAATCCGAACCTCGCCAATTGTCTCGCCATTGGGAGATTTAATAATATACGATTACATCCTTTATTATCATCGTAACAACCCATTAACTCGGCAATACCAACTGACCGACCCTTACCCACACACCAGTGACAAGACTTCCATCACTGGTTCATGGCTCTGGCTCGGTACATTCAGTACATCGGTACATCATATGGTTCACCACTCTTGTCCCACACCCTCCAACAATCACCATTCCCTCATTACCCATCCCTTCCCTTACCCATTTTCCTTAGGAGCAATTGTTATTCATTTATTATTTGGTCACGGCCCTATTGTTTTATCTTCAGCTATTTTTCCATTGTTCTATTCTCATCCACTCTCTCATTATTCTATTTTCAGCCATATTTCATTATTCTATTCTCGCCTACATTCCCTATTCTATTCTTGATCACTGTGGATAATACCTCCACATGATTCCAAGGTTTGTGAGCCTGAGGTTTAATGGCACCAACCAAGCTAAGCTTTGCACATTCTTCTTACAATGTGTGCTGAACTTTTGAGACCATCCATCTGTATTCTTCTTGGATACGTCAAAGGTCCAGTATGCCATTTCGTACCTCACAGGCCCCGCACTTCAGTACTTTAAACCTGCTATTCTAGGCAAAATCCAACCTGAGCCTAGCTGGCTTAAGATCTGGAAAGACTTTCAACAAGAACTTGGAACAAACTTAGGCCCATTTAACAATGCTGCGCAAGCAGAAATCCAGCTTGGCAAGATAATCATGAAAGACACCCATTGAGTAGTGCAATACTTCATCAATTTTGCCAGAGCCTCCACTTGCACCCAGTAGAATGATGCCACCCTCGCACATGCGGCATACAAAGGGTTGGCTAGACATATCAAGGACAGCCTCCTTCATTTCCCTCCATTCAAATCTCTCACCAAACTCAGACAGTATTCACTCGAGATCAACAGCAGATACTGGGAATGCAAGGAGTACAACAACTTCAGAATGCCTATAAGACCAAACAGGTCCTCGTCCAAATCCCTCCCTAACAATAACAACCAGTCTTCCTCCAATTCCAATAACTCGAACAAGAAGAAGAGTAAGAAGGGGGGGAAGAAGAATGGCAGCAATAAGTCTTCCGACAGTAACAACCATGCTAACAACATTTCATCAAACCTCGGAAAAGATGAGAAGCTATTGCCCAAAGAATGTCAAAGGTGAATCAACATGGGACTCTGTCTCTTGTATGCTTCAAAAGGTCACATGGTCAAAGACTGCCCCAAATCCAATTCCCAATCATCATTGACCTCTTCTTCTAACAATAACAACAACAACAAAAAATCGATGAGATCATGCGTGACCAAGGCGAGCACATCTGACACCAATGCCGAAGACAACATGGCAATGGAGTTGAAAAAATAAGCTGCAACCTCGGAAATGCATAGGGAATAGCACGGGTTAGGGTAACCCGCATGGTTCACTGGGTCAGGTACCCTTGGGTTTAGGTGTGGGTCAAGCCAAGAGCACATGTGACCTGGCCCAACCCATGGTGTTAACTCTGACATGGATGTGACTTATGCATACACACATGTGCCGACATGAACAAGACACTGCGAACATGACGAACACACCATATGTGCACGTGCCATGATGAATGTGCCATATGTACATGCACCGTGACATATGCACATGCACTGTGACATATGTGCATGTGCCATGATGTATGTGCATGCGCCGCAATGAATGTGATGTATGTGCATATGCTGCAATGAACATAATGTATGTGCATGTACCACAACGAACATGATGTATGTGCATGCGCTGCAACAAATGCAACATATGTGCATGTGCTGCAATGAATGTGACATATGTGCATGCACCACAATGAACGCAACATATGTGCATGTGCCACCACATATGCAACATATGCGCATGTGCTGCTACAAACGTGATGTATGCAACATATGTGATGTATGTGCATACACTGCCATGAATGTGACATACATAGATTTGCCTCGTCCTCATCATTATTGTCGATTGGTTCTTCTTCATCATTGTCCTCGGGTTCAGGAGGAGCTTTCCCACCCGACGGGTCAGCTTCACTAATCAAAGGTTGTTCTGACAGCCATTGAAGTGCAGAAATCTCCTGTAACTGATTTGGGACTTCTATGATGAAGGGTAGATTATGGATAGTTGATCGAGTATTCATGATGGTTGTAATATGTGAAAATGATATGCAAAAAGAGGTGCGATCAGGTGTAGAAGTCAGATAATACTGTTACAATGTGAAGGAATAATGTAATCATAATTAAACGTAATATCTCCCAAAGGTAAACAATGGCGAGGTTCAGAATAGGGTACAGCTTCAACTTGTGTGTTGTGCCTCCCAGATTGCACTGGTCTCTAATTTTGGAATAGTGAGGCAGAGAAAGGCTTAGTTGAAATCAAAGTTGATTATCTGACTGAGGATGTCAGGAACTGTGCGCCGGCAAGCCCGACTATTCATTTCAGCCCACTCAGCCCAACTCCGCCCTCGCTCACTATTCAACATAACGTCCTCAGCCCACAGACTATATGCATCTTGTGTATCCGTCTTGGCATCACATGCTCCTGTCAATTCACTCTACTCATTTACGTCACATCCCATATGCTTGCTATTCCATTTTGTCTTCATTTACGTTTAATATCCTTTCATTTACGTTTCATTCCATTTTCATCTATTCACAATTCCGCTCAGTCCTTTGTGTCCTATCTGTTATTACGTTCCTTAGGGTAACTCCATTGGGAATCGGAGTGACATGTCACTCCACAATGTCATGGAGGAGATCATTATTTGGGACGTAGTATTTCTGTTTCTTGCTTTTCACAATCCTCGGCTTTCTCATTCTATTATAGGAATCTATTCGACTCCTAGTAGATTAGAAAGTAGTATAAAAGATCTTGTACTCATAGTTCAGTCTTCAGTCAGAAAATCAACCTTAATTTCGACTAAGGTTCCCTTCTTCATTTCTGTCTGTTTCGCCTTTACGAAATTGGGGACCATGCGGTCTAGTGGGCGCAATGCAATACGTTGAAGCCAAGCCCCATCCAGAACCTAACCATTGTCTCGCCTTTGGGAGATTAAATATATTATGATTACGTCCTTTCTCTACATCATAACAGAGGACTGAACTACTGAATGTACAAGATCTTTATACTACTTTCAAATCTACAAGGAGTCGACTTGATTCCTATAATAGATAAGAAAGCTGAGGATTGTGAAAAGCGAGAACAGAAATACTATGTCTCAATCTTGATCTCCTCCATGACATTGAGGGGTGATGTGTCACCCCAATTCCCAATGGAGTTACCCTATAAGGAACATAGTAGATTGGATAAAAGAGATAGAATGGAATTGTGAATAATGAAAGTGGAGTGGAACATAAATGAAAGGATATTAAATGTAAATGAAGTGAAAATGGATTTCAAGCATATGGAGAGTGACGTAAATGAGTGGAGTGAATTGACAGGAGCATGTGATGCCAAGACAGATACACGAGGTGCATATAGTCCATGGGCTGAGGGTGTATAGTTGAATAGGTGAGTGAAGGCATAGTTGGGCTAAGTGGGCTGAAATGAATAGTCAGGGATGTCGGCGTATGGTTCCTAACATGATCTTAGGCCCAGGATAGAATCTTTGGGAGTCTGGATGAGCTTGACCACATTAAAAACAGGGTGAAGGCAGGATAGGGATAGAGAGTTGCAGTTTGTATGCATGCCTTCCCACTCTCCTCTGGATGGCAAAGGGGCCTAGGTGTTGGTGGCTCAGCATTTGAAATGGTTGGGTAGTCCAGATGTCTGAGGCATCTAGGAGCACTCATTCTCCCAGTTGTTACTCTGACACTGGTGTTCAGCACTGATTGTAGTATCTAGCCATGTCATCTCTGACCTTGGCTAATGCAGACTTGGCCTCTTCCAGTGATTTCTCTATCTGGTCTCTGAACTCATTGACTGTCTTGGCAAGCAACTTGGGTTCTCCAGGCTTGAATCCCATATGCAGATGTCATCCTGTTTCCAGCATGAAGGGGGTCTGTTGGGTGACCAAATACATGTGGTTGTTATATTGGAATTTGGCCATTGGCAGCAGGTTGTCCCAGTCATCTTGGCATTTATTGACAAACACTTGTAGGTACTGCTCTAGTTCCTGGTTGACTTTCTCAGTCTGACCATCTTCTTGGAGGTGGTAGGTGACGGTAACTGCTAGCTTTATCTCTAGGAGTCAGTACAACTCTCAGGTGAATTCTGAGATGAACTGAGGGCTACAGTCAGAGACCACCTGTCTGGGTAGTCTGTGCAGCTTCCACACATAGGTGAGGTAAAGCCGAGCTGCTCCTAGGGCTGTAATAGTGGTGTTGGTCAGTAGGAAGTGTACCCTCTTGCTTACCAAGTCCACCACATTCATGACTGCATTGTATCAATGCACCTCAGGGAGTTTGACTATGAAGTCATGCTGATCATGTCCCAACAATGTTTACAGATTGGGAGTGGCTCTAGCTCTCCCAAGGGGGGCCATCTCCAGGCCTTGGTCTGGAGGCAAAGATTTCAGGTTTTTACAAATGTCCCATATATCATGACATTTGTGGCCACTAGTAGTCCCAAGATATAAGCTCTAGCATCTTTCACCTGGTGTGCCTAGCTACTTAGGTGTCATGGTGTTGAGACATGATGCATCTTCAAAGTTCAGGGTCATTGACAATGTAGAGCCTTCCTTGGAAGTGAAGCAGTCCTTCTTTCTTACTCTATTTGGCCAAATGCACTGACTTGGTGTGTTGCTTCCTGAGTTTGAATACTGCCTTTGCTACCAAGTCCTCAGGTCCTGAGCTCTGGAACTCCCTTCTGATATCTTAAAAGAGATCTCACTCTTCTCCCACTGCTGCTACTCCTTCTAATGCCTGCACCACAAACAGACCTAGCTGGAGGAGAGTCAGGTTCTCATTGTCTCCCACTCCTGACCTGTGATCTGCCCTTCTTGATAACACATCTGTCTTTCCCATGCTTTGGCCTGGCCTATGATGAAGTATAAAGTCGAAACATGACAGATATAGGGACCACTGGGCCTGTCTTTGGTTCAGTTTCTTGGAGGTCCAGAAGTACTCTAGATTCTTATGGTTTATCCAGATTTTGAAGTGGTGTTGATCCCCCTCCAAGAAATGCTGTCACTCCTCTAATACCCTAACTTGCCTGGCTCCAGTTTGATTGCATTGTCCCAGATTTTTCTCTCTGGGAGGTCATCTGTTACATACCATTGCAATGGTTGGTGAATACATGTAACAAGTTACTGTTTAAATAGTGCCCACAGACTAATGCCAGATAACCTGGCATAGTAGCCTTTTGGCCCAGTTGGAAGAGCACATTACTGTGGGAATTTGTTGCCTTTTACATCATCAAAGGACTCCTTTACAAACATGCTTTCAAATTCCCAGAGGTAGTTGGGCACTTCTATATCTGCTCGAGTGTTCTTATAGTGGGCTTTAGCCAGCTGCTGTAAGGTGGTCTGGGTGGCTCATATGTGCTCCACTTCTGGTGGCAGCATCACACACATCAACCTATCTCCTTCCTCTAGCTCTTCTCACATGTCCCCATCTTCCAGGTCACTTCACTCTATATCCTCCTCTGCATTACCTTCCTCTTTGGGTAGTGCTGGGAATGGGCCTGTTTGGCACATCTAAACATGTCGCTCTACCTTTCAAACCTCTTTCTGCTCCTCTTGAATATTGGTCCTGCATGTATGGCACTTAGCAGGACATTGACTCATCTTAACCTTCTAGGTCTGCCAATCAATCTCCAGGTTGTGTTCTTCTAACCAGGTGAAGCTGAGGATAATGTCCTGTTTGCCCTGATTGGTGACTGTGAATATGGTCTGTTCCATATGTCTATCTACTTGAAGGATTATGTCCATGATTTCTCAAATGGATCCTGCTCTGCTTGGGGATCCATCCACATTATACACCAGGATTGGTCTCTGGAGCTTTCAAGTAGCAAGTGGGTAGTGCTCTATATACCCTTGGTTCATGAACTGGCCTGTGGCCCCACAGTCCACGAGAGCTGGTTATAATCTGACTTTGGTGGTATTGGTCATTTGGATGTCCACCTTGATGACAAGTGACTTCTACACAGGGAAGCTGCTATGATGTACCTCTTAGGAAGCTGTCTTTCCCATCTTTTGAGATGCACTCAGGGTGGCCTAGTAGAGGGTTCAGTTTTTGGTATGACTTCTTGTGGTTGCTTGGTCTGGGAGATAGAAACAGGGGTTGTTTCATTCTCAAGCTCCAAAACAGAGAACTGATTATGTACAGGCAGTGGGGGCACATGATTCACCCACTGTGGGTCCCAAAACCCTCTTCTTCCTCTATCACACCCTCTTCCTCTGTAGGGAAATGAGCTCTTATAGGTTAATATGACTTGAGTAGGAATACAAGGGATACTCAGACTAGTAAGAGAACCTCTTCAGTGTGTGTGGTCAACACTGAGGAGGAAATACTACTGCGTGCGAATGCATGCAAATAGTATGAGCCATGTGATGTCATAAATGACCATAACTTCAAGTTTTGAGGATTGTGTGAAGGATTCACCCTATATTTGAACTCTTAATGCATTTGAACCACATGCTCCATCCATTCACTGACATCTTGAACTGGAACCCATCCAGTCCAAGTATGCTCAGGATAATTCCGATGGTTCCCATGGTCCAACCACAACTGCCACTGCCCGTTGAACTCCTAGGACAGCCTACTGCAGCATCATTAGCTACCATACTCAAACAACTTAGTACTCTGATATATGGAATTGCTCTCCCTAAGACCAAGACTGCTAAAACAGTGACAATCTCTCTTGATGCCCTGCACCAAAGCCGTAACCTTATTTCCACAGCCCAATCAACGCTCATGGATTCACACGACCTACAATTGACCAAAGTATATAAGCATCTGGATGCTATCTCTACCCACTTAGGCCTTCCAAACACCATGCAACCTACTGGGAAACACACCTATGCAGCTGTCCTTACCTCACCCACTCTGCCAGCCCCACAGCCAACTCCTAAAATACCATTCTGCAATATGTGATTTGACCTCACACTTGCGCAATCTGATCACAACAATCCAGTGCTCTCAGGCCTGTCCAATGAGGAGCTAGGAGATGAAATTGCCAGAGCCATTGAAGATGCTGATTGCTGGTTTGAAACAAGATCATACACACCATATGCAGACAGGAATGAGGACATAGAGAACATCCTACCATAAATTGTCGACACTGGAGTGGGGATTTTTGGCTCAGTACTTACAGTGAAGCTGAACAAATATATCTTGCCTCCACAGCACATCACTGGCTCCCTAAACTCTCTGATAAGCTCTCTGTTGCCCAGAAGACTTTCCCAGTCATTGTTCATGGTATTCCTACTACATTTGACATCTCACCAGACAGCTGTGATGTTATCTCTCTCATCAACCAGAATGACCACATCATCACTCACCCTTCGACACTTTAACAGATTGAAATCCTCTCTTGCCCATGGAAAAATCAGCAAACTAAAACTCACATGTCTATAGTTCTCTTCTTTATGGATGCTCAAGTTACCAATAGCTGCATCAGCCACCACATTGCATTCCAGGGTCACCTCCACCTGACAACCAAATTCTTACATTGCCCACTGCAATGCTATAATTGTCATCGATTTGGTCACTTTGCATGGCTCTACAAGAGGACAACATCTTGTGGACAATGCTTAGGCAAACATATAACATGAGATTGCCTTTGCCCTAATGAAGAAAAATGTGACAAACCCATACTGTGTCAACACATCACACTGAGATGTGCCATCTGCACAGGAGCTCATACAGCAACAAGCCAGGAATGTCCAATGCACAGAGCAGCCATGGACCACCATGCATGCAAACTTGCTGAGGAAGGTCCCCTTTTTGAGGCCACACTCTAGACTAGCTGCACCTGACCACTGCTTGACACTCTAATCCCTGAAGCATGATGCTTCTGCAAAATACATTGTCCAAAATACCCTTTGCACTGCCAATCCTGGCCCACCCACTTTGGACTGGATATGAGCCATCTGTGATGTTCTGGCAACTTGCTGGCACACCACAGAAATGAATGGGGTCTCATTTTCCCTTACACTCACAAAATATCTCCTCATATCACATATTCTATCTGCCACAGTTTCTAGTAGATAACTATCTCTCACACAGTACTTTTGTTTTGTAGTTAGAGTGCACCAAAAGCGCTTGCGCTTTGAGCACTATAATTGAATCTCTCTCTCTCTCTCTCTGAGGATTGCATGTGATGCTCTGGCGGAGTTTGAATTCTGATGGTATGTTGTCTAAAATATAATAATACAGCCATTTTAAATCTTGAAAAATAAAAGAAAAATAAGAGAAAAATAAAAGGAAAATATACTGATAATTCATCGATATTTTTGTTTATGTTAGGCTTGACTTGTTGGAATAATCCTAACATCCTCCCCTGCTGGCTCATCCTGGGCTGGTGTCTCTGGGACTCCGGCTGTCACAGTATCCATCAATGTCAGTAGTTTGGGTAGAAGATCCAATTTCTCCTCTACACTCATGGTCCAAATGTCAAAGGACAGGGCACATTCTTAAGAATAATATACCATCCCTTTACATCAGTAACAAGTTGCTCAGCATTGATGTCATGTTGCACCTCTTTAGGTGATTTGTATCCAAATATAGCGGCCCCAACTCAGGCTTGGATAGTGCTTTGACAATTTCAATCGAAGGGGATCATTGTTGGTGGCTAGGTCTAGGCATAGATAAAAACCCAAATGATCAAGGGGTTTCTGATTTGCAGTTGCTTTCTTATATCAACATTGTGTGCGACTGGACTTGCTCATGACATCTGGACCCTTCTTGTACTTATTTGGCTGGCCTGACAATTTATTGTAAATTTTTAATTTACAATCAGGGTTCAATGTGAACATACCATTGCCTTCTCGCTGCTTTTTTTTCCTCAACTGAGGTGGCACCCAATCTCCATCCTTTAAGTCATCTCCCTAGTTGATAGCAAAATCAAAGAGCCTTTCTTGAAGATCATCCTTGTCCCATTCTGAATCTGGATCCTCTTCTGAGTCCTCATATTCATAATTGTGTGCTTCAGATTGTGTGCTTCAGAGGCTCCTTCACTCTCAGTCTCCTCTCTCTCTAAACCAAAATTCATTCCACCCATGGCACGGTTGTTGTTAAGTCTGCATGTCAGGCGCTTAGCTAGTACTTCCGAAAGGGCTATCCAGGTTAGTGTGGAGGTCCGTAACGGGGCAGAGGACCAAGAGCGGAAGTTGGACCGACTACAGATGGGGGCGGAAGCGCCGGGAACTTAGGGTCGGTCGCAGAATGGTTCAATCCGGTCACTGAGGTGTTTGAGGTCGAAGGGACTTGGCTTCAACTTATGTGTTGTGCCCTCCTCGATCGTCTGTCCCTAATTTCGGAAAGGAGATGGGAGCTACCAATACCCAAATCCAACAAGAAAGTGTTGGGGTCAGAATTCCACCTGCTGATGAACAGGATTCAGAATTGGGCCATATATACAAGCTGATTTGGAAGATGATATTGATGAGGCTGTTGCAGGTAGACTGGAGATTAACTCATGGGAGTTTTTGCAAGATCAAATCAAGAAAGACCTAACAAAAAAGCACCAGATGCTCACCCCATCCGATACCAATAAACTACTGGTTCTCAGAAATTTTGCTACATTACAGATTAAAGGATTGAGAATAATGGAGGTAAGTGTCAGGCTTTGGTAATGCTGAGGATGCGGGTGGGGAGCGGCCAAGTCCTGCAGGCCGAAAGTAGTGGCTTTGGCTTCAATGTACTCATGCATTATGCCCTACTTTTCTGTGCGTGCCACCAATTGGAACAGAGGAGATACTTGGAGGGTGCCAAAAATGCCCCACCCAAGTAGAGGACTTTGCAGAGGAAAGAGAGGGTAAGGGGCCTAAGCCTAGTTGATACCCAGAATGAGGAAGTATGTACATTGTCAAGTACACATACCGAGACCCGTCTATTCGGCATTGCTGACCGAGGGACCATCCTATATCCACAATCAAGTGTCCACACCACATGCATAACACTTGGAACACCGGTCTTGGCTTAGCATGTCCACCATCCACACTCCCTGTCTTCACCCTTTGGTCTGTCTTCCCTCGGGACCTCCTATCCTTGTATTATCCCTGGTCACGACTCCATTGTTTTATACTCGGCCACTCCCTATTGTCCTATCCTTGGCTACGTCTCTATTATCTTATACCTTATTGTTTTATCCCTGTTTTGCATCCCTTCATTCTAATTTTATTCATTGCAGACAATAACCACATGCTTTGCATACCTTGTTGTCCCACATTCCTTATTCCACATGTCACTTCTTAACCTATATAAGTAGGACATGCATGTACATATTTCCTCATTCTGGGTATCGACTAGGCTTAGGCCCTTCTACCTTCTTCTCCTCTGTAAAGTCCTCGACTTGGGCCAGCATCATCAGCATCCTCCCGAGTATCTGTCTGTTGCAAAACCAGTGGCACACACAGCAAGTAGGGTGCAACGCACGAGTACGTTGAAGCCAATGCCACTACTCTTGGCCTGCAGGACTTGGCCATAGTCTACCCGACCTTTCAACAACACCCCTCGGCAGTACCAAAGTCCATCAGTACCCAAAGCTTGACATACATGCATGTCCTACTTATATAGGTTAGGAAGCGATATGTGGAATAAAGAATGTGGGACAATAAGATATGCAGAGCATATGGGTATTGTCTACAATGAGCAAAAAATAGAATGGAGGAATGTAAACAGGGATAGGATAATGAAAATAGAATAATAGGAATGTGACCGAGGATAAAACAATAGGGAGTGCCCGACTATAAAACAATAGGGTTGTGGCTGAGGATAAGACAAGGATAGGATGTCCCGAGGTGAGGCAGGTTGAGAAATAAGGAGTGGATGGGGTATGATTAATGGATGGTGATTGGGGCAGAGTGGATGAGGGATAGGGACACAGAAGGTGAATGGTAGATGTGCCAGGCCGAGACTGGCATACCATTGCAGTTTGGACACTTGTACACAGACATAGGCTGACTGCTTGGTTGGCACTGCTGATTTACCAGAAACTCAGCACGTGTACTTGATAGTAAGTAAACAAATTGCTCAACAATGGCATGAAGGAGCTGGAACTCACTTTGCTTGAAAAATTTGTGTTCTTGCTCAGCACTATCAAATATTTGAATGGCTTCCTGAAGAAAAGTGTGGTGGTATTCATATAAGGTCACTTCTTTCTGATGAGTGGCTACAGATTTTGGCATGGCTGTCAAGCGCTGGATACTGACGGACTTCGGTACTGCCGAGGGGTGTTGTCGAAAGGTCGGGCGGACTATGGCCAAGTCCTGCAGGCCAAGAGTAGTGGCGTTGGCTTCAATGTACTCGTGCGTTGCACCCTACTTGCTGTGCGTGCCACTGTATTTACAACAGACAGGTACTCGGGGGGATGCTGAGGATGCCAGCCCAAGTCGAGGACTTTAACAGAAGAGAAGAAGGTAGAAGGGCCTAAGCCTAGTCGATACCCAGAATGAAGAAGTATGTACATCCATGTCCTACTTATATAGGTTAAGAAGCGACATGTGGAATAAGGAATGTGGGACAACAAGGTATGCAGAGCATGTGGTTATTGTCCACAACGAGTAAAATTAGAATATGGAATGCAACGCGGGGATAAGATAATAAAAGACAGGATAATAGAATGTGTCCAAAGATAGGACAATAGGAGGTGCCAGACTATAAGACAAGGCTTGTAACCGAGGATAGTACAAGGACAGGAAGTCCCGAGGTGAAACGGACCGAGGGGTGTGGATGGCGGATGTGCCGAGCTGGGACCGGTGCACCAAGTGTTATGCATGTGACATGGGCACTTGGTTGTGGATATAGGATGCTTGCTCGGTCGGCACTGCCGGCGGATGGGTCTCAGTACGTGGACTTGACAATGGCAAGAACTCCTCCAACATTACAGGATGGTGAGAAAGAAATCATTCCTAACTTTCAAGATGAGTCTTGTTTCCATGCAAATGAATACAAGTCATCAGCTTGGTATGGTTTTCCATAATTATATGAAATGAATTTTTACAACTTATATAAATCAAAAATTTTAGACTTAAGCTAGGCCAGACAGTTCTACAAAAAAAAGGAAGAGGCTAACTTATACATGTATCAGAATATATTAATCCTGAAACTGGTTGCCATGTCTACACTGATAAGGAGGGCAAAATT
This sequence comes from Chroogomphus rutilus, assembly GCA_003314275.1. Classification (NCBI taxonomy): domain Eukaryota; kingdom Fungi; phylum Basidiomycota; class Agaricomycetes; order Boletales; family Gomphidiaceae; genus Chroogomphus; species Chroogomphus rutilus. The sequence continues at coordinate 13,571 of QLPI01010140.1, forward strand.
CTTGATAAAGCACACATAATTATTTACCCTGGATCAAATGACGATGCATGGTGGGATGTAGAACAACCATTGGCCCAGATTTTGCATGCAATTGGTGTTTTTGAAAAGCAGTTTCCTGGATGCATTGCATTATGTGTTTATGATCAGTCTTCTGCTCATGGATCTCTTGCCCCAGATGCTCTCAAAGCCTTTGAGATGAATAAATCTGATGGAGGCAAGCAATGCAAATAGAAAGATACCATAATTCCCCAATCTAATCCAAACTCTTTATTCCGAGGCTAGGTACAAAAAATGACCACAGTGAATGGGGAACCAAAGTGACTCAAAACAGTTCTTGAAGAAAGGGGTTTCAATGTTCAAGGCAAAAAAGCAAAGTGCAAACCTGTTTGCCCAGCTAATAATACAAATTGCTGCATGGCTTGCATCCTCAGTCACCAAGATGATTTTGCAAATCAAATTTCTCAGCTGGAGGCACTTATTCACAATGCAGGGCATGACTGCATCTTCTTGCCTAAATTTCATTGTGAGATGAACCCTATTGAAATGGCAAGTATTTATTTTATTACTTTCTTGCATTATTTATAAAACTAAAATATGACAATAGTACTGGGGATGGGCAAAATTCTGTTATCAAGAAATTCCAAAGAAGACATTTGAGGATGCAAAAACAGTGGCAAAAGAACACCTTGATGCATGCCCACCTGATGTGATATGGCAGTTTATAAATTGTTCTTGGCAATTTATGGCTTCATATCACAAGGGCCTTACTGGGAATGCAGCTGCTTGGGCTGTTAGAAAGCAAACCAAGCATCACATAGTTACTAAACAAGCTATGATGTCAATTGAAGCTATACTTAACTAAAATTTACGTCATGACAATGAGATTTGAGGTGAAAGATTGTACTGAAAAGGCCCAAAAATTTGGCCACATTTAAAACTCATTGGAAAAACTTTGGAACATGTTTTTTGGACATATTTTAACATTCTGAATCTGAATCTAACATTAGTTTGGCACAAAAAATTCCCGATCACTCAAAACCAAATTGGTTGAGTTTGCTTATCCTGTACTGTACCACTCTCCAATGGGTTTTCCAATGTGTTTTGGCTGACTCTAGTTCTGTTTACAATAGAAATGACAACTTGCATAATGTATGTGATGTCTCAAATACAGGCATAAAAATGTGTGAAATGCTCTAGTAGTACTACACCATTCTACAATAATGCCAGGGTACTCATGGTAAGAGCTCTGAAGATATGGCTAAGATTAGTGGAAGGCATCAGGAATATGCATCATGCACACGTGGATGATAAAAACATAAAAACATCCCCAGGGTAATGATGGGGAAGTCTGATGCCCTATCATGTTGATCAGAGGAGCAGGCGACAACAGTGACCTGTTCCTGCTTTGGCCTGAATTGTTCAAGTGCCTCGCATTGGAAGTTGAGGAGTGAGAGATTACCCAAGATCTGAAGAAGGCATTCAGTGAGGGAGCATTAGAGGATGAAGTGGCAGAGGCAGTACAGAAGTTACGAAAAGTGGGAGGAAAATCACTGGTTTTGGCTGAGTAGGCTGAGACTGATGGGTTGCTGACCTTCCAAAGCAAGGTGTATGTCCCAGACATAAGGGACCTCTGACAATGGATCCTAGCCCAGCACCACAACTCTAAAATAGCTGGCCACCCCAGCCACTGGAGGACTCTAGAGCTTGTCTATGGAAACTACTGGTGGCCCCACATGTCTCGGTTTGTCAGCAAGTACACCAAGACGTGTGACTTGTGCCTATGGATGAAAGCCCAGAGGCAGCACCCTGCTGGAAAGATCCACCCACTCCCAGTCCCCAAGTGCCATGGGACATGATAAGCATGGACTTCATGGTAGAACTGTCCAATTCACATGGATATGATTCCATAATGAACATAGTAGACTTGGTGTCCAAGCAAGCACACTTTGTGCTGACCCACACGACTGTCACAGTAGCTGGGGCAGCATCACTCTTCTTATATCATGTATGGAAGCTACATGGCCTGCCAAGAGTGGTGGTGGGGTGCAATTTGTGAGTTTACCTGAGAACTCTATTGCCTGTTAGGCATTTGCCTGGTGGCCTCTACAGCCTATCACCCTCAGATGGATAGGCAAATCAAATGAGTGAACCAAAAGCTGGAATAGTATCTTTGGCTCTTCATTAATGAAAGGCATGACAACTGGGACAACCTCCTGCCCCTAGCTGAGTTCCAGTACAATAACCATGTTCATGCTTTGACCCAAGAATCACTGTTTCTACTTAACACAGGTCATCACCCCTGCATGGGTTTTAAACTACACCAACCCCCATCCTAGCTTGGATCCATGAACAAGTTCAAGAAGCAAATGGACAGAGCACTCTCTGAGGCAAAGGCAGCCCTGATGAAAGCAAAGGAAGACATGGCAACTCAATACAGCTGTTGGTTCCAACTGACACCGAGGTTTGTACCAGGTGATAAGGTATACCTTGATGCAAGCAGCATCTGGACCAACTGGCTGTCAAAAAAACTGGCACATAGGCAGCTTGGCCCTTACCTCATCAAAGAACAAGTTGGGTCCCATGTATACTGCCTCTGGTTCCCAAAGGGCTTAAGTTGCCTCCACCCTATCTTCCCAGTTGTCAAACTCACCCCAGTGCCAGCTGGCCCTATTCCAGGCAGACACTAACCCCCCTCACTGAAAATGATCTTATATGACAACAAGGAACACTTTGAGGTTGAGCAAGTGCTTGACAGCCAAATGAGGGTGAACCAGTTGCAGTTCCTCATCAAGTAGAAGCGTTATGGCTACAAGGAGAACTCTTGGGAAAATGAAAATGATGTTCAGGCTCCTGACCTCATTGCCCACTTCTATTGCCTACACCTGGGAGCCCTCTGTCAAATTCATTTTATAAACATGTCCACCTTCAAATCCTGCATGCCAGTCCTATCCATTGGAATCAATATGTCTGAGATGCCACATTCTAGAAGGGGGTTGATGTCAGGGGAACCCCTGATAAAAGGTCCTAACTGAAGCCATATCGACCAAGGGCCACACCCATTGACCGAGATTCATTTGGTACACTCCTGACTATACTGACTGAGATTCATACCAATTAAGCCTCACAGCTGGCAGCCACCATCAGCAGGCATCAACTACAGCTATGAGCCACACCTTTGACAGTTGTCAGGGTTTATGTCAACTGTCAGAGTTTGGTAATGCCAAAGATGTGGATGGGAGTTGGCCAAGTCCTGCAGGCCAGAAGTAGTGGCTTGGCTTCAATGTACTCATGCATTGCACCCTACTCTCTGTGTGTGCCACCAATTTGGGACAGAAGAGGAACTTGGGAGAGTGCTGAGAATGTCAGCCTGAGTAGAGGACTTAAACAGGGGAAGGAAGGTAAAGGGCCTAAGCCTAGTTGATACCCAGAATGAGGAAGTATATACATGCATGTGCTACTTATATAGGTTAAGAAGTGAGCTGTAGAATAAGGAATGTAGAACAATAAGGTATGCAGAGCATGTGGGTATTGTCTACAATGATCAAGAATAGAATGGAGGAATGTAAATGAGGATAGAATAATGAAAATAGGATAATAGACATGTGGCCAAGAATAGGACAATAGGAAGTGACCAACTATAAAACAATGGGGTCATGGCTGAGGATAAAACAATGACCAAATGTCCCAAGGTAAGGTGGGATGAGAAGTAAGGGGTAGACAGGGTGGGATTAATGGATGAAGAATGAGAAAAGAGTGGATGAGGTATGGGGATGAGGAATGTGGATGGTGGATGTGCCGAGCCGAGACCATTGTATCAATGGCTCTGTGTCACGACCACACATCGTGCTTTGACTTACTCGGCAGTACCGACCGACCGACCCTTACTCATATCATCCCATAGCATACGGTTTCAGTTCGGTACACCCAGTTCATCACCTGGTTCATTATCCCTTTCTCCAATCCCTATTCTTTATTATCCCTACACTCTTTTTCTTTCCCCCTCACTTGCTTACCCACGGAATGTTCACTATTCTCTGCCACTTACTCACAGCCCTATTGTTTTATTCTTGGCCATTCCTTATTGTTCTATTTCTTTCCCACAATCTCACCACTTATATTTCATTGTCTTACTCTCACATTATTCTACTCTAATTGCTGTGGACTATACCTCCACATGGTCTTCATACCTTATTCTTTTTTCCATGTCTTATGCCACCCTTATTCCACATTCCACCTCTCAGCCTATATAAGTAGTAGATGCATGTACATAGTTCCTCAGTCTGAGTATCAACTAGGTTTACGCCTCCCTACTCTCCTCCTTCTGTTCAGAAGTCCTTACTCGGGCTGACATCCTCGGCATCCACCTGAGTATCTTTTCCCGTTACAAGTTAGTAGCATGCACAGGAGGCAGGGCTGTTACATACCATTGCAATGGTTGGTGAATACATGTAACAAGTTGCTGTTTAAATAGTGCCCACAGACTAATGCCAGATAACCTGGCATAGTGGCCTTTTGGCCCAGTTGAAAGAACATATCACTGTGGGAATTTGTTGCCTTTCACAAGGGCATAATGCACGAGTACGTTAAAGCCAAGCCACCCTGACTGGCCTGCAGGACTTGGCCGGTTCCAACAGCACCATCGGCAGTACCAAGACCTGACACTCTGTCATATGCATAGACATGGACTAATTGCTCAGTCAGCAGCACCGAGTTGCCAGTAGTGATTGGCACGGGTAACCCCCGGGTATTTTGTGCCTACCCGTACCCTTAGCAACAGGTAGCGGATTATTGCGGGTACGGGTATGGGTACCCGTGGGTTTAACGGGTATTGCTGTTACCCGTGACCCACAATGGGTATTGTTCTTACCCGTGACCCACAATGGGTATTGTTCTTACCTGTGACCCACAACGGGTATTGTTCTTACCCATGACCCACAACAGGTATTGTTCTTACCCGTGACCCACAACGGGTATTGTTCTTACCCACGGGTTCAGGACAGAGCTGCAGACAATGCTACAACTGCCTTCAACCTCAGGACATTACCTGAAACAGTGCACAAAAAAGTGCTCAACCCAAAGCCAAAAAGTCAGAATGGTAGTGGGGGTTATCTACAGATGGCGTATATAATTGAGAGTTCTCGATAATCTCTGGGTCACATCACCCTTCCTATTGGGTGGTTTCTCACCAGAATTACATGCCAGCATTATACTTACAAGGACCTGCGCCCAAGTCATGTGGATCGGAAGTTTCCATTGTTGGTATGCTAAGAGCGAAGGTGATCAGGCTCAACACATTCCTCGACCTGAAAATCGAAAATGAGAAGCTTTCGCAGCGCATCCATGTAAGGACTCCTGCCATTGTTCATCGGTATTTGCTGACCATTTCTACATGATAGGAGTTAAAGCGGATGTCAACGTGCAGGGAGGAAAGTATGGCACCGCGTTGCAGGCGGTGTCGGCTTGCGGCCATGAGGACACCGTTCGCTTGCTTTTAACAAATGGAGCAGATGTCAACATGCAGGGAGGATTGTATGGCACCGCGCTGCTGGCAGCATCGGTTGGTGGCCATGAGAAAATAGTTCACTTGCTTCTAACAAATGGAGCAGATGTCAACGTACAGGGAGGAGAGTATGGCACCGCGCTGCAGGCGGCATCGTTTGACGGCCATGCGGACATAGTTCACTTGCTTCTAACAAACGGAGCAGATGTCAACGTGCAGGGAGGAAAATATGGCACCGCTCTGCAGGTGGCAACGTCAGAAGGTCATGAGACCATCGTTCGTCTATTGATTGACAAGTCAATGAATCCCATCGTGCACTGAACAGACCATACCACCCACCTGCATGCAGCGGCCCTGAGGACATATTTCACTTGCTTCTAACAACCGGAGTGGATGTGAATGTGCAGGGAGAAAGGTATGGCACCGCGCTGCAGGTGGCGGCATTCAATAGTCATGAGACCACCGTTCGATTGAGGATGTTATGGCACCGCATTCCAGGCGACGGAGTTCCAAGATCACTGAAACGTTCAGTTGATGAACAAGGCTGTGGATGTCAATGTGCAGGGAATTGAGTTTTAATCTCATGCCTACTACAAACCATCACAAACCATCCTGTGCTAAACCTCCATTTTCCTCATCTTAATACACCCCATTAAAGCCTCTTTCTTGAGACAGCAATATCAGTATATGCCCGTAAAAGACTTATCTGTCACAAATTCATCTCTTACCTCCGAGTTTTCACTCTTCTTCCCTACGACCCAGTACT
>QLPI01010142.1:0-13248 GCA_003314275.1 Chroogomphus rutilus
GAGGCGAAAGGTTGCGCTGGTTCATTGCCAGATTCTCTGTCGACAGGTGGATGGGCCATGGCACGGTAGGGAAAGGAACAACCCATGACGTAGGGATTACAGACGCTCACTAGTACTGCCTACCCTGTTACCCTGTATTCATAGATCTGTACGTAGATCATGTGACCCGGAGATATAATACAGAGTTCCTGAGAAATGAAATGGACAGGATTAGGCAGACCTGGTTTTACCTGACTGGTCGATGTTTACCCCGTACGATCGGTAATCCACATTTGTCATCCACTAGAAGCGGCGCGTCCTGTTTCGCTTCTGCACCTTGGTCCTCCAGTGGTTCTTCAAAAGGCTCCTTTACAAACTTATTCTATGATTAGGTCATTAAACAAGCCTTTGCTGAAACAGTGGTGAGATCATACAATATTCAATATTATACATCTGTTAGGTCAATTAGCGTGCTCACTCTGCTACAGGACGACCGCACAAGTTTTAAACCCATTCCCAAATCATTCACGTTCATTCTCCAGATTAAAACGGAGTGTTCTAATAACTCCCTCTCCGTCCCTTTCTCCAAGTCTTTTGTACACATCTCTGTCGATTGAGAGGATTGCCAATGTTCGATACTCAACGCTACCAGAAAAGACTTCGGTGAAAAATAAAGATGTTCCTCTCCCTTCGACCTCTATACCACCACGGAAACCTAAAGTCGAGTTGCGACCTGCTCCAAAAACTCTGAAAGAGGAGAATCGTTGCACAAATCCACCACCACGACCCGTGAAACCTGCCATTCAGGGGGATAACGCTGCTTCTTCCTCTTCCTCACCTCCTACGCCAACAACGTCTACCACATCTGAATCTCCACCAGCGGGGCTTTTTCAAACTACTCAGTCTGACATTTTGGATGCCACGAAGAGGGGTATTCTTTCGCCCCCTCCTGCAGATGCCTCTAACTTGGGCAGACTCTGGCATAACCTCAAACAACTCTTCTACTTTTACGTGCGTGGTATCAAGTTAATATTTGGTACACATCGCAGGCAAGCGAGTGCAATCCAACGGCGAGTTCGTGAAGCTCGGGCACGAGGAGAGGAGGCTTCAATGACTCGCATGGAGGCAAGATTTGTACGGACATTTAGAATGGACCTCGTCAAGTTTGTCTGTGGTGTTCGTTAATATGTCTTACACTCATATTCTGTTTTGAAGGTTATTACCTTTTTTAATTACGGTAATAGTCCTGGAAGAGGCACTACCCTTGGTCGTGCTCTACTTGCCGGGACTTTTACCATCTACATGTCTTCTCCCGAGTCAGCGTGAGCGCATAGAAGGCAAACGTCGCGAGAAGCAGGCGGCACATGTTGCTATTGCCAAAATCGAGCTTGAGCGATTAAAAGCCCAAGGCCAGCCTGTCAGGTCGTCATTGATGGAGAAAGGGTTAGAGTCTCTGAATGGGGAACTTACTCGTGCTGTCTCTGGGTATGTATCACAGAGTATACCTTTTTAATGGTGATTATAGTTTTATTTACAGAATCTTTGCGCGCTCGACCTGGGGCCCGGTTCTCTTACAGCGGCGCCGCATTGCCAATCATCTTGCTAGCCTATCCAAAGACGATACTCTTCTTGTGAACGAAGGGATTGGCACCCAATTAAACAAGGAAGAGTTGATGGAAGCACTTGAAGAACGTGGGCTGTAAGTGCCATGCATTGGGAAGAGTCTGCCCCGTATCTGACAATTCTTATAGCATTGTGGACTCTGCGACGCCACATCATATGCTGCTCACGTTGCAATGGTGGCTGAAGGGTGCTAGCGATGACAAGGCGAGGATCGCACTCGTATTACAAGCTGCTGTTCGCTGCTCGAAGTAGACATTATTCTCTGCTAATTGGGATGTATCGACATGTGATGGAAATGAAAACCAAAATATTTTATCTCTAATAACCGTGGTAGCTCTGTGGAGCAGTTTGACTGAATTATATGACCTTAACTGCATTTTTACTAGTAGTGGGATTGAAAGTCCTCCATTCCACGATACGAAGTGCAACATCAGAAGCAAACTCCAACAGAAGCTCATTGAGTTGTTGCTGCAGCCTGATTCAATCCAGGTTTATTCTGTCCAAGCTGTTTTCCTCATTGATGGGGTAGTCGAGAGACGAGGTATAGACTAGAGACATGGTATAGACTATCACGCTTCCACACCTGTTGCATCTAGAACAAGATAAGTTAGAACAAGATAAGTCATACAGAAGATATACGTCCCCATACCTTGGGTGGAATACAAAGTCTCGAGCCTCACGAAGAGGCGTGCGGTATCCCGCCCATAGTCGACTCCGAAGAGAGCAAGTTCCAACAAACCAAGGCAAGGAAGCAGCACCCTGATATTCCACATTAGAATTTTTTGTTTTGAAAGGATGCGAGAAAGGGGGCCTACAAACCCACAAAAAAGTTTTTAGCCACGGGAAAACACACTACTCTTCTTCCCAAGTCAACGCCGAAGGAAGCCAAAACGACCTGTTCCCCTCATCCTGCTCATCAACCCAACACAACCCATCCCTCAAAAGTAAATTCTCCAACGCCGCCCGAGCTCTCGCATACTCCCACCCCCTCCGCCCAACCAACAACTCCTCCGTAACCCGTCCCCCAACGTCCCTTTCCTGCGCCAACCCAAGCACAACAGTCCCATCCCCATCCAACTCCTTCACCACGCTTCTAACCATCTTCGTCCCGCCCACCTGCACGACTTCATACCCCGCACCAAGCGGCTTGAGCGTCTTGATACTTCTCACCACATCCTCTTCTGTCACTTCTTCTCCCCCTCCTCGTAATTTGGTAAGAAGCCTAACAAGTTCACCCATCTCCACCATTCCACCATTCCTCTCCCGTGTACTGACGCAAATGTCTACGATCTGAACGCCCAGCTCATACTGCCAGTCGCCAACCGCACCCAGTACCTCGCTCCACCACCCGCCGCGTCTGGGTCCAGCCAGTGGATCGACGCCAATGTCTGCACACATGCGCTGGAATTGATGTCTGAATGCAGGGCTCTTGAGAATTTGCTGACGATGCGAGACCGCAAAATGGGAAAGTTGGGCTCGAAAGTGAGCTAGTTGAGAATGGAGATGAACCACCTGCGACTTAGTTATAGAAGACGAGAGCTCAGCGTATGATGCAAGTGATTGGGTCTGCCGCTCGAACGCGGCGAGCCCTGGTCCACGTCGTTGCATGCTAGGTGGCGTGCCATTCTTTCAAACTCCGCTTGGGACATGGTGCTACATTTTGAAAACTACACAACTACTAATCCCAAACATCATATATAACCTATATCTAGAATCCACTCGAAGTAACCCGGAGCTGGTCCAGCTTTTTAAGTACCTCCCCGACAGTACGGTCCAATTCACCAGCAATTGTGCTCTGCTTCTGGGGGGCCAACCGGGCGAACATCTCGCAAAGGTCTCCATCTACAACAGCTTTTACAGGCGTGTAGTATCCTCGCCAGGCCAGATGGTCGCGTCCCACAATGCTGAGCTGTTCGGTACGCATATGCTGCTCCAAGGTGCTGATGAAGTCGACGTCCTCCTTTGACGCGAAAGGAACAAGAACACCAATAGTGCCATGAAGCCCACTGTACAGTAAAACTTCTCGCCCACCAGCAACGAGGGACACTTTGTGGATGCTGGTGATGATATCGCCGACATGAAAATGCGCAATCATCTTCGTCTTATGTGGAGCCCCCATAAACTGCCCCTTCTCGTGTAGAATACCAGCCCCTGTCGGGTCGTCATCCACTTGGGCAGAGTCGGCCACTGCAAGACGATTGACGAATACGTTACCAAACTTGTCACCACATGCCACAGTTGTGTAATCAACCATAGTGACGGCAGTAATCCATCGTGGAGATGTATCGTCCGCGAAAATGAGCAACCGATTCTCAGGGGCTTTGTACACTGCGAAGAAAACAGACTCTTGCATATCTCCCACAATAATGCGAGATCCCTGAGTATTTAAGGTCATGATTGCTGTTGGGAAGGACTAAATCAAACACAATCAGAGATTAGGGGAGAGATATACACCTGGGTAAGAAGAAACGGACCTTGTTCTCAACTTTTCGCAATAATTTCTTCTTACCCATGTCATAGAGTCTAAGTGATTTTCCAACGCCAGCAATTAGTCGACCTTGGAATGCCATCAGAGCCATCGGAACATCATCAGTCTCAGTCTGTGGCATGAGGGTTAGTTACAACTAATTGTTGAAACTTAGTATTGTCATTTCACCTTGTGTAACAATTCGATGCTCCGACCATCTTCAGTGATCCTGTACGTTCGCAGATACCCACTCGTACAAGCTCTTGGAGACAAAAATGTGTCTGCAGCAGTGCCCACTACTAGATGCAACTCATTATCCCGAGCACTAAACGGCACGATAGCTACCGAGAACGCTGCTTCGTTGTTGTCAAGAGGAAAGACAGCCACTGTCGTAGACTAATTATGTCAAAATTCGCGCTGATCCTACAACCGTACTGAAATATAAAGGCACACCTGGACTGGATCAATTACACGTATACACGATGCCCATGTACCAGCAGGAGCTTTGACTCGCCCGAAAGTTGTTGGAGGAAGGTCAATCATCTCGCGATCAAGCGAGTGACCCTGATTAGCCTGCAGATACGGGTTCGTGGTGAAAAATATTAACAATAGCGACGACTCACAAGTTCTTCTAGCCTTTTCTTAGCTACATCTTCACCGTAGGCTCGGTGATCTGACTCAATGGTGTAAAATAATTGCTGCGATGGATGCGATATTAATTTTCGTGGCGTGTAGCTAAGCGGCATTGCATCTTGCTTCAGTTTCATTCCTAGTTTTGGTACCTGGAAGATTCTGAAGCAAATTGGTGAGTGATGACGAATTACGGGTAAAATGCCGGAGAAGAGAGAAGCTCAGTAGGAACAATTGGTTTAAATATAAAAGTTTCGGCACACATGAATCCACGCACTCCGATCCCTAAAACTCATCATAGCTGATCCGTCCGCGATGGACGAAAGGAAGGTTATGGAGACTAACCTTAGGACACTGCCAGCTATACCAATCAAACCCTCTGGACAGAGCTCTGCGGAGAAACTCCAAGCATGATCTAAGTTCTCAAATATTAACGGCGTGAAATGCAGCAGATGCTGATGGGTGTAGTTCAACCATGAACGAGACGAGAGGGCTAAAATGGACGGATTCTTCTGGACAGTAACACGAACCAAACGCACAGGGCGCGTGCCGAGGAAACTGAAGGACATTTTGAGCTCCTAGAAGTAACTCTGGGTAGGGTCAAACTTACCGTGTCCGTGTATCGGTTAGTTGACCATTGATAGGATCAAGAACTGTTCGTAGTAGTACACCATTTTGAAGACCGATGTTGACAAACATGGTTGGCTGAACTTTGTTGATGCTTGCATCCAGCATATCCGCTATACAGATTGCGGAAGGTGGCGAGGTTAATGCCTGAAAGATAAATGAATATAAACACGGATCTCACGGAGACACAAAAAACTAACCTGCAAACTAATAGTATCTAGAGTACTTTCGGGGTCTAATGATACGATCCGCACGGTCTGGTCTTCGCATCCCACAGCCTAACATAATCGGGTCAGTATTTGAAGGGAACAAATCCTCATCCGATGCCCATACTAAGTAGGGGGTTCTTTGTCTGCCCTCTGGTACCTCTCCGACGCTCATTGCCATCACGGTACTGCCCATTGCTTTCCGATCTTGATATTCATTTAGTTGTCCTTCAAGGTCCAACTCGAAATATACAAGCTCAGCACTACTGAGAGCTACCACGACTTGACGCTTGTTTGTGGTTGCGCAAACGATGGACTTGCCCTGAGGAACCTTCCATTCATTGACACGACGATCGGCAAGGACGTGACGAATGCCGTGTGGATGTACTTGTAATAATGCATCGGAGCCTATTTGTTGAACAGCAAGGGTGGGTGCTGAGGAAAGAAAACCAGTGTCCTGAACTTCCTCAATGGTTTCACCGATAGACAGAACGAGGGTGCCATTAACGAAAGACAAAATGATGTAAGAATCAAACGGATCTGGAAGAGATTTAATATCGAATAATCTAGATTGTGAGATGCCGTACCATCCTCCTTGATTTTGGTTGTCCAGACAGCATTTGGGATTCCGGGTAGGTCTGAGCTGACAGTTTCCTCGACGTCCAGACCGTGACGTAGCATCCTGAATGTGCTTCGGGGCCCTCGACCGCAGACAGTGAAGATTTGTGGGATATCTGAATTTGGGAGTAAGTTAAGTACCCTAGAATCAATAATGGGATCCAGAGACTCCAATTCTTCGGCAAGCAACAAGTTCTCAAGGGGGCGAGGTCGGAAATACGCGCGAGGCAAAGGTGCATCTGGAGACGTCATGCCAAAGTCTCTGTATGATGTCGAACTAAATTCAGATTCCGCGTCGTCATCCCCGAGTTTTTGAAATTGATATAGATAGCTTTGTGCTTCAATTAGTGATTTCGAAACAGATCAAACATGAGTGACGTACTGATTGCCAAACTCTGAAGCAACGAACAAAAAACCAGACTTTAAGATACATAAGCTCGAGGCAACAGGCACGGTGTCAAAGTACTTGATCTTCAATGACCGCACTTCTTCATCCTCATGCTCAATCGTAACCTTGTACAAATCACCTTCTTCGCTTTGCAGGAGAAAGAAGAAAGCACCCTATCACAAATGTGTACCATCAGGAAAAGTCCTATATTTCCAAAAAGATTTTACACGCCTTCATCTTGTGCATCACGGCAGCAACGATTAATAAACCTCGCTCTTTGTCTTCAAGAGGGTGTTTCCGCCGAGGAATAGGGACACGATGCTGAGGGACGTCCATATGACGATAAATTATATGGTCCTCACAGCATATGAGTACTCCTGAAGGGCCGTCAAACTTGTCTGTTGATGCTAATTGTCCCCCTGGCACTTGGACAAGAAGATTCGCACGGGGATCCGTAGGTTCACTCCATTTTCGCACAACATGGTTGAGGCCTAAATCAAGCTCATAAAATGTTAACATCTATGAGGATACATCAATACAACTGTACGGTTGCAGGTGTTGAGGGGCACGACTGTACCTTTTCGGCGTTATTAAACGCTTCGCCGGTAGAGTCTTGGTCAGATTCAGTGTAATCAACCTCTAAAGCGGCATACATTGGGTTTTCAAACCCAACATCCAGCCCGACAATATGGTGTATAATGGCAGCATTCTTGTGGGCTTCGAGTGGCGATGAGATGGTCAGATTTGCGGCAGCATCGCGATTAAGAATATAAACAAGCTTCGCCTTTTCCATAGCGGAAACCATCACGCTTCGTCCCTTAGGATCAGTAGCGAGGTACTGACCCGGTACAATGCGGCGAGCTCCAGACTTGCCATAGGTCTCTTGATGAAGTTTGACAAATACATTGTTTTTGGGGTCATACTCGAGGATGATGAGACGACCGGAATCTGAGCCTACAATCGCATAATCTACAGACAAAAGATGTCATGAGAATGAAATGAAAAATGATGGTTTGTTTCGCAAACAACACACCTTTAGTCCCTCCCGTCAATCGGAAAGCAGCTAGAGAGCGAATGGACCCAAACACATCATGGGCCAGAACAGTGGTAATCTTTCCTGTCTGAACATCAGGTTTCAATAGTTCCAGCCGTGTACCTCGAGAGATTATGATCTCTTGCTGTCTGACACCTGAGAAGTTCCCTACAATGGCCTGGGTAACTGCTGTCGGAGGCTGCAGTGTAAGGTTGTAGAGATGCATCGAGATGAGGCAGCCGCCTATGCAATTGGTAACCAGTTCAAACTCGGCGCTTAGTTTAGTTAGGCGCCCATGATACCGGTTTTGGGGAATATTAGCTAACTCAGCTGAGTTGTGGACATTTGTGGATACTGTTGTTGGGCTGCAACAAAATAAAGTGCTTTTAGCCTCTGTAAAATCAGGAAAATTAGGAGAAAAACATTATGAATTATAAGCTATTGTATAATACATTTATAAATCGACACAACAATTTTTATGTCACAAATTTATTCAGAAAAAGTGAAAATAAGCGAAAATTGTAGAAGAAAAATTAGAGAAAAATAACAGGCACCATTGGGTGGTTTTTAAACTAGACATAGATGACAAGGTTCCCTACACCTAACAGTAGAAAGAACTCACCTAATAGATGACCAACAGTTCAGGACTTTGAGCATGAGTGAAGTCCTCATGTAAGACTATGGCAGCTGGTACCTCCTCCTCATTCCTTGTGTCACCCAAGTGCATTCCAATGTCACACTAGTACCTGTGAGAAGGAGTGGTGATAGGTAGGCATGCACTATAGGTAACACTGGTAGATTGAGGGAATTAATGAGATATAATCTTCTCAAGGACTTATCCTTTTATTATATCTTGCTATGCTTTATATACAGTTTCCTATGAAATATATTATTAATTATCATACTCATGCTATGCTGACTCATCATCCTTTCCTAAGCTGGGCATCATTATATGTACCTGGATCCCATAGATCTGATGCAGTGGGTCTTACCCAGCACATCTGGTTCATGTGTGACCATATTACCAGTACTTTTAACACTCCCCCTCAATTTAGGTTATGCCCAAAAACCTAATCCTTCAGACAAATGCCAGTGCTGATGTAGATATAGTGCCTTAGTCATGAGATCTGCTAGATTCCCCCTAGATCTCATGTAAGTGAGTGCTACCTCATTGGGAACTACTTGTTCATAAATGAGATGATAAGCAACATTAATATGTTTAGCCCGTGCATGATATGTAGCATCATGCAAAAGTATGATGGCACTTGGATTATCCAATCATATAGATGTGGGTGTGGTTCGATCTAATCCAAGATCCTGTAGAAATCTTCTAAGCTAAATAATTTGCTTTGCTCCTTCAAGCATTGTGTAAGGGCAACCTACTCAGGTACTGATTCCAGTACCTGCTGAGAGACCAACAGTGGGACACCACCACAGCCCTGTGACCTACCCAGGGCCTAACCCAGAGACTTGAACCCTAAGTTTACCCACAGACACTATCAGACACTGTGTTAGGTATTGGTAATGCCGATATTGGATGGGAATTGGCCAAGTCCTGCAGACTGATTGGGGTGGCTGGGCTTCAACATACTCATGCATTGCACCCTGCTCTTCCATGCGTGCCACTAATTTGGATAGAAGAAAGACTCAGGAGAGTGCCAAGAGTGTTGGCCTGAGTAAGGGACTTCAGACAGGAGAAGGGAAGATGAGAGAATGTAAACCAAGTCGATATTCAGAGTGAAGAACTATCTACATACATTCGCTACTTATATAGGTTAAGAAGCAAGATGTGGAATCAGGGTGGCATAAGGAATGGAGAACAATAAGGTATGAAGAATCATGTAGAGGTTTTGTCTATTAAGAATTCTAGAGACAAAGGTTCAGTCTTCTGAAGGGAAAGACTCTATGATATTAGAGCATCTACCTAGAGACAAAGGCTAAGTAATGAAATTAAGTCACTATGCATCACAAGGTGTGAGAAATGGTACTCACTTCAGTTTTCTGAAGGGAAAGACTGAAGTGACAAAGAAATGGATGACACTACTTATAGTCAAGACTAAGTGGCGTTTAACAATGGATAAGGGAAGAATAAAGAAGCGGAAAAAATGGAAAAACTTATGACATGCATAATAGAGTAAGAGACAAGTACGGCCCCAGCACTGGTCTAGGGGCAAGTCTAAGCATGGTTTGGCTAGGGAACGGCACGGGTCACCCACAGGTCAAATGTGGGTGACCCGCACCCGACCCATGGGAAACCCGAACCTGTCAACCCATGGGTTTTTTCCCATGGGTCGACGGGTGTTGGGTGCGCGCCGCACCCGCACACGCCATACGTGCACGCGACATACGACATGAACGCGCCGTACGCGCACGCGCATGCACCGACACGAACACGCCGTACGCACACACGACGTACGACATGAACACGCCGTACGCACATGCGACGTACGACATGAACACGTCATACGCGCACGCGATGTACGACATGAACGTGCCATACGTGCACGCGACGTACGACATGAACGCCGTCATACACGCACACGACATACGACACGAACGCGCCGCATGCATGCGTGTCATACGCGTGAGCATAAGGCGCGTTGGTGTCAGCGCGTGTGCATATGGCGCGTTGGTGTCGGCGCGTGCGCGTATGGCGCGTTCGTGTCATACGCATGCGCATACGGCGCGGTCGTGTCGTACGTGTGCGCATGCAGCATGTGCGTGTCGTACGCGCGTACATAGTTGAGGTGGCGGGTTGGGCCGGGTCACGGGTGCTCTCGGCTTGACCCGCACCCAAACCCAAGGGCACCCGACCCGGTGACCCGTGCGGGTTACCCTAACCCGTGCTATTCCCTAGGTTTGGCAGTGTGAAGTAGAAAGTGCTGGGTAGTTGGGGAGATGATAGAACTGTGGGACATATGGCAGTCATTCTTAACATTGTCCACAATGATCAAGAATAGAATAAGAAATGTAAGCAAGGATAGAATAATGAGATATGGCCGAGAATAAAATAATGAGAGAGTGGATGAAAATAGAACAATAGAAAGTGGCCAAAGATAAAACAATAGGGCTGTGACTGAAATAATAAATGAATAATAGATTACCTGAAGGGAAACAGATAGGGAAAAGGATGGGGAAGAAATGAATAATAAGGAATAGAAAGGATGGGGTAGGGAGAGTGGACAAAATGAAGTGCCAAATCTACCGTTAATGCAGAAGCATATGTTTGCACCTGCAAACTAGAAGGTTCGCAAGCTTTTCAACTCAACCTTGCAGATCTCAACAAATACATTCAAGGCTCTACTGTTACGATGATGATAAAGGACATTATCGTAATTATATAATCTCCCAAAAGCGAGACAATTGGCAAGGTTTGGATTGGGGCTTGGCTTCAACGTATTGCGTTGCGCCCACTTGGACCACACGGTCCCCAATTTCGTAAAAGCAAAGTAGACGGAAGTGAACAGAGGAACCTTAGTCAAAATCAAGATTGATTTTCTGACTGAAGACTGAACTAATAGTACAAGATCTTTTATACTACTTTCTAATCTATTAGGAGTCGAAGGGATTCCTATAATAGAATGAGAAAGCCGAGGATCGTGAAAAGCAAGAAACAGAAATACTACATCCCTAATAATGATCTCCTCCATGACATTGCTGAGTGACGTGTCACTCGGATTCCCAACGAAGTTACCCTAAGGAACGTAATAGCAGATCGGACATAAAGGAGTGAATGGAATTGTGAACAGATGAAAATGAAATGAAATGTAATGAAAGATATTAAACGTAAATGAGGACGGAATGGAAAAGCGAGCATATGTGATGTGACGTAAATGAGTGGAGTGAATTGACAGGAGCACGTGATGCCAAGACAGATACACGAGGTGCATATAGTCCATGGGCTGAGGGCATATGGTTGGATAGGCGAGCGAGAGCGGAGTTGGGCTGAGTGGGCTGAATTGAATAGTCGGCTTGCCGGCATATGGTTCCTGACAGTATCCCTCCCTTACAGCTGAGTCCCACGAGGCCGCAGAAATGAAGTTCTAGAACGGTGGCCCCGTTGGAGTTCGGAAGTGCAAATGCGTATAAGAGAAGTCGTGAGGGAGTTTGGGGGGTAACTATCGTCGACATTGCCAATGGACGAAGATAATATTATCAACCCGTCATACGTCCACAAGCTGTTGAAGATGTACAGCTCACCCATCTCCACATACCTCCACACCACCCATCGTCCTCCTGCTGACATGCCTACCCCCACCCCGTCGATGATTGAGCGTACCCGTGCACAGCTTGAAGAGGATGCAAGGAACGCTATTGATATGCAAGCGCCATGGGTCGAAGGATCACACTTGAAAAGTGAAAGGTGAGTGATCCCTCACTCGGATATGTTGTAGTGCTGACTAGGTGTTTCTAGTACGCTCGTCTGGAAATGCAAAATGACGAGTTTGAGTCCAAGATTGTCTTCTACCATGACACAAGGCTAGTGGAAGAAGACAATGATACACCTTGGATCGAGGGCTGCAAATCCAACGTTCCCTGTGAGCGGTGCGTGCAATGGCACAACACTTGTCTTCGGAAATGGGACGGAGAGTTGGACATGGGAGCTTGTGTGTGGTGTAGTGAGAGGGGAGTGGGTTGCAATATCAATGTGTGAGGTGGGGGGACTAGTAAGAGGAAAGGTAAAGGTAAAGGAAAGGCAAAGAGTAGTGAGATTGGAGGAAGTCCGAGGAAGGCAAGGGAAGGTACGCCTCCAGTTCGGGATTCAGATGGACCAGGACCTTCAAAAAGGGCGAGGACATGTACTCCCCTTTTCCAGCCTTCTCGCTTGTCGTCTCCACTGCCTGATCCCTCTACCCTCCTCACACCAGCAGTTCAAAAGACACCACAACCTAGGGTGTCAACCCCTAGTCCTCCACCCCCTCCACCGCCTCCTCCACCACCTGCGCCAACTCCTCCACCTCCTCCACCTATGCCAAATTCTTCACCTCCTCCACCACCTGCTCATGCCATCATGCCACCTCCCAGACTCATACCTCCCACACCTCCTACATCTACACCGGTCACTGCACTGACCGCCGCCCTTACGGAACTGCAGCGGTCCATCAAAGCTCATCATAAGGAGCTCTTGGAACACAAGTTCCAGGTGTCGGAGAGTCACATGACCAATGAGGAATTGCGAGGTGAGATCAGGGAATTGCAAGGTGAGGTGAATGAGCTGCAGCTGTTGCTACAGAGTCAGAGGCTACAGAGTAAGGAGTTGTCTGAGCCGCCAAGGGTACGTGGAACTTGGGAAGGTTGGGTGACTGGGGACGGAAATGCGAGGAATGTTTTCGATGACTTGGATGGGGAAGGGGAAGTAGAGTTGGGATCGTAGAATAGAATTTAATGGTGATTTGAAACTTGAGTTTGAAGTTCGGGAATAGAGTTGGATTGGAATAAGGAGTGAATGAAAAGGAAACTGAGGATTGAACTTGAAAATGGAAAGAAGAAGCTGAATTGCGAGTTGGAATGAGTGAATCGGAATTGAGGATATATTTTTGAACTTGAAGACAGAGAGAACGGAACTGAAATGTGAGAGTGATAATGAATGGAATGAGTGAGAGTGAACGGAAGAGAAGTTGCGAGGTGCTTATGGAATAGGTAATGGTCCAGGTTTATCTGGATACGACTTGTGAAA
>QLPI01010143.1:0-25030 GCA_003314275.1 Chroogomphus rutilus
ACATGTGCTCAAATACCTCAAAGGTACTGCAGATCTTGGATTGACCTATGGTCCTCCTAGCCTTAGTCCCCAGCCAATGCTCCAGGCCTACTGCGATGCAAATTATGCTGGGGATGAGGACAGAAGGCGGTCAACAACTGGTTATGCCTTCTTTATTGGTAGAGCTGCAGTCAGCTGGAGCAGCAAGCGACAACCAACTGTGGCCACATCCTCCTCTGATGCTGAATACATGGCAGCCAATTTTGCAGGATGGGAGGCCATGTGGTTGAAACAGCTGCTTACTGAGCTTGGCTACCATATCCCACAACTCACCATTTACTGCGACAGCCAGCCTGCAATTGCTGTGTCCAAGAATCCTGAACATCACTCTCGAATGAAGCACATTGATGTAATGTACCATTGGCTCAGGGAGAAAGTTGAGAAGAAATTGCTCAAGCTCCAATTTATGCCTACAGATGAGATGGTTGCAGATGTGCTCACAAAGGGACTTGTTAAGATGAAACATGAGAAGTGTAGGACAGGCTTGGGAGTTTGCAGAAATGAAGGGAGACTTCATTGAGGGGGTGAGTTGAGATATACTGAAGTCCCCTTTCATGTTTCCAGTTGGTATGGCTGGTATTTAACCAGATATGACTTGTTTTATGTATTACATCTTCGATGTATTGATCTGAGTTTGAATTTAGCTTACATAATAACACAAT
Source organism: Chroogomphus rutilus (assembly GCA_003314275.1). NCBI lineage: Eukaryota > Fungi > Basidiomycota > Agaricomycetes > Boletales > Gomphidiaceae > Chroogomphus > Chroogomphus rutilus. The sequence continues at coordinate 702 of QLPI01010143.1, forward strand.
TTTCACTTTTGCGCTCCAACACTGCAATGACAATTGTGTCAAACAGGATAAGCAATGCATCCTTGATAGTGGAAACTAGAGAATGCATAAGAATAAAACAGAATTGAAACAAAGGAAGCTTCACTTCTGAAAATCATGTGAATAGACAAGTGATTTGAAGGAATACAACCAACATAACTCACAAGTCAATCTTGTTCAGGTCCATCTCAGTTGTTGCACAGCTGTTTATTTTTGCAATAAATAATCAAGTACAGATCAAGTTTTATTAGTGATCACAAAGTGAAAGCATGCAATACATACCAAGTAACACCCGATACTGCCAGCAAGAACAAGACCAAGCACTGAAGCAGTCAGTCTCTTAAGCTTTGAGATGGTAGATGCCCGTGCCATTAAAAGGCCTGGTAGAATAGATAAATAAATTTGTGAATGGAATATTACAGCCATTGTCACCTTGGACTCCAAGAAGGGGTGGAAAAGCAATACTACTAATACTGTAAGTTAAGTCATTACATGCACTGTGTTGACATTAGATTCTGTGTTAAACATGATCAGAGCCTTACTGGACAGGTATGAATGTGAACTCTTTGTGATCCATGGCATAGAACTACTCACCTTGATGGATTGATTTGGAACAAAAATGTTGACTGTTGAGAAGAACATCAAGTAGATGAACTCTCCATAACAAGCCAAAATATACAGAACTGATCCTAATCTCAGCTTCTTCCTCCAGATATGTGTCCTCTCATAATGGAATGTGAGGTGTGTGCCATAAACCAAGAGTGCTATTTCAAATAGTGAGATCACAATGAGGTCTACTTAAAATTACTATTAAGCTTACTCAACACAGCAATCACAGAATATGTCAGGACTCGGTGAGGCCAAGGATTTGGTCAATGTCCTATAGGCCATTCGAGGTGGCTAGGCTTCAATGTGCTCATGCATTGCACCCTGCTGTTCCATGTGTGCCACTTATTTGGACAGGAGCAGTACTGGCGAAGGTGCCGAGGGCGTCGGCTTGAGCGAAGGACTTGGACAGGGGAAAGGCAGATGAGGGGGTCTAAGCCAAGTTGATATTCTGAGTGAGGAACTATCTACATACATCCGCTACTTATATGGGTTAAGAAGCAAGATGTGGAACAGGGTGGCGTAGGAAATGGAGAACAATAAGGTATGAAAAACCTTGTGGAGGCATTGTTCACAGTGAACAAGAATAGAATAAGAAATGTAGGCGAGAATAGAATAATAGAGTATGGCTGAGAATAAAATAATGAAGGAGTGAATGAGAATAAGACAATGGAGGAACGGCCGAAGATAAAACAATAGGGCTGTGATTGAAATAATAAGTGGACATCGAGTGTCACGGGGGAGGACGGGTAAGGAAATGGTTGGGAAATCAGAGGATAGTGAGGGGTGAAAGGGATAGGTGGGAGAAATAGTCTAGACGATGTACCGGATATGCCAAGCTGAGACCGCATGGTAGTGAGGATAGTATGGGTAGAGGTTGTTCGGTCGGTCGGTAATACCGAGTGAATCGGAGCTTGGTATCGTGGGCTTGACAGAATAGTTCTCAGCCAAACTGTCTGGCTTATAAATTTGCTCCAATCCGAACAGTTTAGGGTACTCAGAAATCTGTTTCCTGCTGGATTAAGACTCAATTACTCCATTGAGAGGACATCTGGTGAGTTAATGTTGAGAAGAATTGGATCGTGTGTTGGGATGAGAGGCTGATGGATAGAGGCAGAATGTGCAAGCTTTATGAGAGTCATGGCTGGGTAAAGGAAATATATGTTATTGAAACCAAGATAGTATCTCTGATATGATTTCACTTGCTGGTCAATGATGAGTAGAGACAGCAGCATGATAGAAGTGATTCACAAAACATAATATCAACTACTTGAAATAGCCTTACAACAAACAGCGATTCTTCTGCCTCATGTCAGAGCTCCGATCTCAATCTAATAAACTTAAACCACCTTCTGAAATGGGCTGTTGTAAGAATTCAGGATAGGATTCCCTTGTTGGAAACCTACATTGAGCAAATCTATATATTCAAAATCTTAGTATCGACTTACAAGCCAAGTCCACTATATTTCCAAGAAGAGTTGAATTATGCAATGCATGTACAGTTGAATTTCAACCAATGCCCATCATTATCCCTCACCAAATCGAGCCTTATTGATGACCTCTCCCGATATAAGAACGAGTCAAAGCACATAACAGAATCAAACCTTCGTATTAGAACATCCCTGGAGGCCATCTCGGACATACAACAGTTTATTCGAGAGTAACTCGAATATTATGTCATATTCTATGACGATTTACTTGTATGTTTCCTTGAGTGTCTACTACTTTACCTGTGACACAACTCCCACATCATTTCTCCTTATTATTTTATCACATGCAACCTTTGCCCCTCATTTACACCACTTTTCACATGTGATATTCGCCCCTTACCTCCTATACTCAATAGTATATAAGAGAGTAGTTATCACTGTAAAACAGAAGGACTTGAAGCAATTTTAACTGCGATTTCATTATGATTTTATAACACCTTTAACCTATTTAATCTCTCATTTGATTTCTGGTCTTTCCCTACACTTTATTCAGTGTAGCAGTCGTCTATTATTTTATTCCAGTATTTGCTTGATGTCTTAATTCATAACATCTCTGAATGTGTACAGACACATCCCCCTCATGTTTAACAAAAAGTGAACCATCGGATGCTGTGAGAAGCTTGAACCGTCTACTAACAAACCAGTGGCACTCAAACTGTAGCCATAGTCGCATACCTGAGTTCACTAGTCAATTCAACTCACCTCATCCTAGCGGTTCGTGATAGATGTCTGAAGGAGTAAGCCAAACAATAGTTTCATCAATTGGTTGGCACATCACCACATTCATTTGAAGTAACTTCTCCATGTTTTAGTTAATCTTGGTCCAACTGACTATATATTTGTTCTATGCATATAGTGTATATATCACATTTTCTTGACCAGAGCTGAGACATGCATTACCTCAAGCATCTCATGCCGCGCAATATCGCACTTTTTGTTGAGGATTGGGGGAAAGGGTTGATACATGTTGGGTGATTTCTATTTTGGGTTGGTCCAATAGGGTGTTCTCGAAAGAGATTTGAGGCTGTTTTCTTGCAAGAGGTTAGAGAGTGAAACTTAGTCACTATGCAAAAGTTCATGTTCTTGCTGGATTTAAGTGGGGTTCCAAATGAGCTGAGTGCAATGAATGCTTTCTTAGGTGAAGGTCAAAGTGAGCTAGAGTGGGTACAGCAGAGGGGTCTGAGGTTGCTAAAAATGGCACGCCTGGTGGCTACAGTCCAAACGGTCCATAATGAATTGTAGCTGAGGAAAGTGCATGGTGTCAGGGTTCGGGTACTGATGGACTTCGGGACTGCCGAGGGGTCGGGCGGACAATGGCCAAGTCCTGCAGGCCAAGAGTAGTGGCATTGGCTTCAACGTACTCGTGCGTTGCACCCTACTTGCCGTGCGTGCCACCGATTTGCAACAGACAGATACTCGGGAGGATGCTGGTGATGCCGGCCCGAGTTGAGGACTTAACAGGGAGGAAGAAGGCAGAAGGGCCTAAGCCTAGTCGATACCCAGAATGAGGAAATATGTACATGCATGTCCTACTTATATAGGTTTAAGAAGCGACATGTGGAATAAGGAATGTGGAACGACAAGGTATGCAGAGCATGCGGTTATTGTCCACAATGAGTAAAATTAGAACAAGGAATGTAAACCAGGATAAAACAATAAACGATAGGATAATAGGGAATGGGTCAAGGACAGGACAATAGAGAGTGCATGACTATAAAACAAGGGTTGCGCACGAAGATAGAACAAGGACAGGAAGTCCCGAGGTGAAGCGGATCGAGGAACGGGCAAATGGTGTGGTGGACGTGCCGAGCCTAGAATGGTATACCAAGTGACGTGCATGCAGCGTGGACACTTGTACGCGGACGTAGAATGGCTGCTTGGTCGGCACTGCCAAATAACCGGAACCTCGGTACATGTACTTGACACATGGCATGTGTACTATCATGACCTCTGTCAATGAGCAAAGCAGTGTTTGAATGCGGATTGAGCTCGTGTCCCAGCAGTGCAACTCTGTAGCACTTTTCAACATGCTTTTTGATGCGTGCCGTCTGGAGGCTCCTCCACTCACCCAGCAGGCTCTCGCCTAGGCCCAATACCACATTATGTGTCTGATTTGCACTGGTGTACTTGTATAGACCAATCTGACAGTATGTTCTGGTTGAGCTTACTTCTAGAAAATCCTGCCATAGAAAACCAACATGGTCATGTGCCTACTGGTTGATGCAACTGTCACTTGGCTTACTCTGTCAGACATCTATCACAAACCACTAGGATGAGATGGTTTAAATTTCACTGGTATGAGGCCATGGCTACAGATTGAGTGTCACTGGTTCATTTGTAACAGGTGGTTCAAGTTTCTCACACTGTCTGATGTGCCACCTTTTGTTGAGCATCAGGGGTTGCAGTGACATGGAAGTGTGTATTTGACAATTGACAAAGTGAGTTGTTGGTGTGTAACCTGTGTTGTGGTTAACGGTTTGTCTCATACTTGATTCCCATAGCATTGGTGTAGACAGGGCAAGCTTCTATGTACAGTTATTCCAGACCTAAGACAGTTGTTAAAACGGACATGTCTGAACAACCACCATACAAGGTATTCTACTTGTACTATATAGCATGTCCTCACTGTATAATAAAAGAAACATGTGAAAAGGAATGGAATGTCTCACTAATAACTGAATGTGTCTTGGTGTTTGGTGTGAGCACCATCTAGCCTCAAGATACTGTGAAACCTACTCATTAGGCAGTGTCTTTACAACACTCTCCCATGATTGAGTTGTCAGGTATGATACCAAGTTTCTCAATGAGGAACAAGTGTCGATCACATGAAAATGATTTTGTCGATATGTAGGCAATGTTATCTTTTGTGCCCACAGGTGAAACATTGAACATGCCTTCTGAAACGGTATCCCAAATATAATGATGATGAATGTTGATGTGCTTGGTTTGACCATGATAGACAGGGTTTTCCACAATGGCTTTTTCACCAAGTGAGTCTGTGTAGAGCTCTGTCAGGGGAACCCCCGATAATGAATCCTGACCGACACCTCCCCACCTGCACTTCATACCTGCCAACCAAGACCCATTTGGTCCACTCATGGCAGTGCCGAATGGATTGCACACTAAACAATTGTCACCATTGGTGGTCACCCTTCAGAAGTGCCAACTGTAACTATCGGCCTTCCTTTCGTTATTTGCTCCCAGTGTCGAGACCCTGGCAGAACTTCCTGGTCGGTACCGAGAATGATGCCCGGTATATGTGGAGCACCATAGCGATGTTGCATATATACAGTAGTTAGTGGGTGAAGGGTTCCCTAGAGTTTTCTCTTTGGATCACCCTGCACAAGGTAGGCTAGTCACTATGTATTAGGTACCATACTAAAACTTTAGATCCCCCTTTGCCAGTGCACTGCCTGAGGGTAGAGCACCTGCTTAGGTTGCCCTTACAAGCTCAATCAGGTTGTTTTTGAAACCGAGTTGTTGCAGGAGTGAAATGGTCCACTTTCCATGTGTGGCACATTCAGTGATTCAGTGAGTGCCATATATTCTGCTTCTGTTGAGGAAAGTGTAACGGTATATTTGTTTTGGAACCTGGACAAGACCTTGGTGTTAAAGATATAACACTTCAGTCAAGCACTGTGTGAAGTGAAGTGAGACAAAGAAGAGTTTCAAACCCTGCTGCAGTGCAACTCCGGAAATAATTTAATATTTATACCTTGGTCACAATCTGTGTAATAACTCTAGCAAGCTAATGTGACGAGAAGGTGATGCGTTTGTTAGCAGCAATGAATGAGACTATCAAAGTCTGTAGGTTCAGGACACTTAGGGGTCCAGAGATATTCCAATGAAAGAGAATGCGCTTAGAGGAAAGAGGAAGTAAGTGGACTGAACGGATTACCCAGTCAATGTACTCTAAAATGAGGGTGAGGCTAAGACAGAAATTACAGTGAAGTAATCTCAAGAGACAAAAGAGTCTTTAATCAGAAACTGATTAGAAACCCCCAGGGATAGAATGCAATTGAACTGGACAATCAACAGAACAATCTTACTCTGTAGAATCAGTTTACTAAGCAGGACAATCAACTACTTAGGCTAAATCCAAGATACTAATACCAGACAATCAATGGTACTAATATATGAGAAATAATAATAATACCGGACAATCAACGGTACTAATATTATGTAAACCTAGTAGCAGGACAATCAACTGCTGACTAATAATTACTGAGTCACAATGTCAAGCTGACAAAGGTGATGAAGATGATGATATACATTGATTGCTTCAAAGGGGGCAGGAAGGCCCCCTTTTATACTAATTTACAGGCTGATTAGTAATCTAAGCATGTAATTCTACACCTTCCTAATAGGGAAAGTCTTCCAGAAACTGGTGGTCTGTGCACAGAAGGTCATGGAAGGTGCTGGAACCTTGTAGAAGTTCCTGGATCTAATTTGAGCTACTTTCCTTATCTAGTAATTAAAAAGTGCATTGTAGACCAGTTTCAAGCATGTGATTAAGGGAAGAGACAGCGCTGAGACACTCTGGTGTCTCACCATAATATTTGTATGAGACAGGGCTGTCTCAGGCTAATATTTGGTGTGTTTCTATTGAGAAACCGGCAACCTGGCTCTGGGCTTGAATCTGGTTGCAGCCCAATTATCTGGAGAGTGGAGCTTGAATTTCAGGCCAAACCTTCGGTGGGGATTAATAGAAGTTGAATTAGGGATAATGGAAGTATTAGGTAGTATTATGAGGCACCAGGAAGGTTGAAAAGGCTTTGAGGAGGAAGATTTGAAAGAAAATAAGGCCTATTAGCAAGCAAATGCTAATAATATTGAGCTAAGGTGGTTGTACAATAGAGAACTTGTTGTTTTTGTACTTTTAGTCTTTTTAAGCTGTTTTTTTGCTTAGCTATCAACCACTTAAGAGTTCCCCAACAATATTGTTTGTGTGTCTGCCAAGCCATGCAGCCACCTGTGAAGATGGAGCAGTAACTGGTGGTGGATCGATGGTTGTCAACATCAGAGGCTCAGTCCAAGTCACTATAGCCTATAAGTTCACTACAGTCATTTTTGCCATATTGTAGTTTATGTATATTGCTGTTTGTATTTAAGATAGCGAAGGATGTGAAATGCAGCATTTAAGTGTTACTTTGTCAGATTTGAACCATATTAGGCAACCCAGTTTACTGCAAAACAAATGTCAGGATATGTGCCTAACATGACATATATAAGGGAGCCGACAATCGGTTGATAGAGGATGCAATGTTGGTGGTTTTGTGTGTCATTGCTGCTCATTTGTAGCTTCATTCCAGCTGCAAAAGGGGTGAATGCTGGAGTACAGTCTAAAAGTGAGAATTCTTTTCAAGTGGTCATGAATGATGTGAAGGCCAAGGAATTGCATGATATCTCCTAGATTGTTGACCTTATAGCGCATGGCGATTTGCGATTTGAAGGTGTCGATCTTGTTCTGGATGCCGAACATATGGCGATATCGTCAACATAAACTAATAGGATGAGCGAGTCTTCCCTGTCATTGTGATGTCTGATAAAAGTTGATGTGTCATTTGAGACACTTTTCTGAAAGCCTAGTTCTTCCAGTGTATCATTCAGGTGAACATGCCATTGTCTACCTGCCTGCTTTAAGCCATAAATGCCTTTTTGAAGAGACATACTTGGTTTTCCTTCTCTGAGACCACGAAGCCTTTTGGTTGATCCATATAAATTTCTTCATCTAAGTCTCCATGTGAGTATGCGGATTTGATATCTATATGGTGAATGTCCATGTTGAAGTGTGCTGCAACCACTAGCAGCAAGCGTAAGGAGTCTAATCTTGCAATGGGTGCAAATGTGTCTTTGTAATTGATGCCTTTGGTTTATGAGAAACCTTTTGCAATGAGACAAGCCTGGAGATGTGTGATGGTTCCCTATGTATCATGTTTCATTATATACACCCACTTGTATTTTACTGATTTCCAGTCTTTTGGGAGATCTACTAGTATCCAGGTGTTGTTATCTTTCAAACATTTCATTTTCTCCTCCAATAGAATCTGCCACTGTGTGCCCTCTGGGGTTGAAAGCGCATACTTGCATATATTAGGGTCTCCAGTGGGTGTGATGTTTATGGTAGCTAGATAGGTGGTGACACTGTTATCGAAAACTGTGAGAGTTGGAATCCACTGCTGAATTTTGTCTGGGCTGGCATTCAGTCCATCTGGTGCAGATTCTCGCTATTCAAGGCGTTGACCACATTGTGGATGTTGTAAAGGAGGTACTAGTGCCTCTGGTGGAAGACCCAGGACTGGAGGGCCAGGAGGTTGCGGAGGCCCTGGTGCAGCAGCAGGTAACAGTGCATCATCTTTGTCATTATAATCTGGTAGGATTAGGTTGACTAGTTGTGATTTCAGTATGGGAAGATGTTCAGGAATGAGCTGAGGTTGATGGATAGGCTTAGAGGTTTTTAGTGGGAATACCAATTCTTCAAATACTATGTCAGTGCTTATGATAGTTGAATTTGACAATGGATTCCACAATTTATACCCTTTTGTGGAATTATCATAGCCTATGAACACTAGTTTTGTAGATGCTGGATCATATTTGGTTCACTGAGTATTAGTATGAGCATATGCAAGGCACCCAAAAGTGTGTAGGTAGGAAAAGTCTGGCGGTGACTTCAATAGACATTTATAGGGAGAAATGTATCCGGTGACATGTGAAGGTGATCGATTTTGAACATGTATGGCTGTGGCAACAGTGAACTCCCAGAAACCTGGTGACATACTGGCTGTGTGTGGCATCGCTTGGGTGGCTTCAGCTATAGTACAGTTTGCATGTTCTACAATACCATTTTGCTGTGGTGTCTGTGGTGCTGTTAGTTGATGGTGCATACCATGTTCTGCTATATATGTAAAGAATCTGGTAGAATAACACTCTCCCCTGCAATCCGAGCATGCTGCTTGAAGGGTTCCATTGTAGTATGTTGTGACTAGTGCATGAAAAGTTTTGAAACAGCTGAAAGTGTCATCCTTTCCTGTTAGGAAAAATACCCATTTGTAGCATGTATAGTCATCAACAATTATGTAATGGTAATTGTGCCCTTTTATAGATCATGTTTTCATGGGGCTGGCCAGGTCCATGTGAATAAGTGCAAATGGTTCTGTTTGGCAATGAGTCAACACAGGAAATTTTTGTCATATTGATTTGGCTAGGAGCCATCCCTTGCAAGTTGAAAGTGTGCATTTCTTTGATGGGTCGATACTATCGGAGAGGTGTTGAAGGGACAACCAGGAGAGGTGACATAGGCATGCATTAAGTATCTCTGAAGATATTTTTGTAGCAATCGCACTGATTGAGACAGATGGGGGTGAGATTGTTATTCAATAGTGATTGCCTTAGACCTTAGCTTCTTGTCAACTACACACACCGAGTATCGGTTCACTTGGTAGTGCCAACCAAATGATCAGTCTAATTCTATGCATAAGTGACCAAGTCATACACAAGTCACTTGGTATGTTGGTCTCAGCTTGGCACATTCATCATCCACATCCCCCATCCTATCCATCATCCACTCTTCCCTCATTCATTTTCCATTATCCCCACCCTGTTTATTCCTTATTTCTCGGCCCATTTCAACTCGGGACATTTTTCTATTGTTTTATTCTCGGTCATGGCACTATTGTTTTATATTCAGCCATTTTCTATTGTTCTATTTTCATCCACACTCCTATTATTTTATTCTCAGCCATATTTCATTGTTCTATTCTTGTTTACATTCTATTGTTCTATTCCTGATCACTGTGGACAATACTTCCACATGGTCTCCATACCTTATTGTTTTCTCCATGTGTCAAGTACATGTACCGAGACCCATTTATTCAGCAGTGCTGACTGAGCAGCCATCCTATGTCCATGTCCGAGTGTCCACACCGCATGCATATCACTTGGTATGCCAGTCTTGGCTTGGCACATCCACCACCCACACTCCTTGTCCTCACCCCTCACATACTCTATGCCACTTACCATCCATTAATCCCACCATGCCTACTCCTCATCCTTCGATCCGCCTCACCTCGGGACTTTCTGTCCTTGTATTATCCTCGGTCATGGCTCAATTGTTTTATAGTCGGCCAATCCCTATTGTCCTATCCTTGCCCACATTTCTATTATTCTATCCTTTATTGTTTTATCCCCGTTTCCATTCCTTCATTCTAATTTTACTCGTTGTGGACAATAACCACATGCCCTGCATACCTTGTTGTCTCACATTCCTTATTCCACATGTCGCTCCTTAAAACTATATAAGTAGGGCATGCATGTACATATTTCCTCATTCTGATTATCGACTAGGCTTAGGCCCTTCTACCTTATTCTCCTCTGTTAAGTCCTCTACTCGGGCCAGCATCATCGGCATCATCCCAAGTACCCTGTCTGTTGCAAATCAGTGGCATGCACAGAAGAGTAGGGCGCAATGCACGAGTATGTTAAATCCAAAGCCACTACTCCCGGCCTGTAGGACTTGGCCACTCACGTCCAACATCTCGGCAATCCTGAGGCTCGTCAGTTCCCGAAGCATGACACCATGTCTTATGCCACCCTGATTCCACATCTCGCTTCTTAACCTATATAAATAGTGCATGTATGTAGATAGTTCTTCATTCTGAATATCGGCTTGGCTTACACCTTCTTGGCTTCCCTCCTCCTATCTGAAGTCCCTTATTCAGGCCAACACTCTCAGCACTCTCCCAGGTATCTCCTCTGTCTGAAATTAGTGGCACACATGGAAAGTAGGGTGATGAGATTATGAGTAAATTGCAGTAGGTTTGAAGAATTTATAGGCAATCTATTTTATTTATCTCCTCAGTGTAGTCAACAACTGAGTGTATATTCGGAAAATATACCTATTTTATTTATCTTACAAAAGAAAAGAAAGAAAATTAGCCTTAAAGGCTTATACATTATATTATATAACTCACCTCCTCAGTGTAGTCAACAACTGAGGAGGGAGGCATGCGCGGGTTGTGTTTCACCCGCATATACCCTGCAACCGGCCTTTGACCCTATCGAAGGTTTGAGCCAGGCTGCCGGTTCCAAATCCAGGGAGCTGGCCACGCGCGTTGCGTTGTGCGTGGGTAAGCGCCCGTAAGTAGCGTATATAGAAAAGAATGAATAACTCCCTCAATATTGAGGGTAAAAATACAAAATAATGAGAGGAAAATTCAGAATTTAAAAGCGCACGGAGTGATACCAAAATCGATATATAAATACAATATATTGAGATTGGTCTCTCAGGGGTGAGATGCAAGTTTGCACCCTACATAGGGCACAATGCATGAGTATGTTGAAGCCAAGCCACCCCAATAGGTCTGCAGGACTTGGCTGAGTCCCACATCATGAAGTTGGCACTATTAAAATAGTGCTCGGCCCATGCATCGTCGGCATTCTTGGTGCCTGACACTTCTAGAAAGATAGTATTGTCTTTCATTACCATTGCACCATGCCCAGAGAAGGTGGTAAGATAGCCTTTCTTGCTGACCTTGAGAATGGAGAACAATCAACTGGCAATGTCTAGGGAATGCAGAACATTTTCGAGAATGATCAATTTTGTTTCTCCTCTGACCCTTGTGGTTCCTTTTACAGTGCCTATGCTAATATATACCATGTAGGATTTTTGATCGGCAAACTATGCAGTTTGTGCAGTGGGGATGAGATGATATGTGGTGAAATTGTTCCAGTCAGATGTGATCTGGTGAGTACATCCTGAGTCTAACATCCATCTGTTATCATACACGACATAGAAGGAGATGGTTTCAGAGGCAGCTGTGGTAGGTACATTGCTTGTACTACCGGAAGGGGGGTCAGGTGTTTCCATTATGATTGCACTGACTGACACAGTATTCTCATCACTTTTTCCTATCTCTTTTCCTTTTTTATCTTTTCGTTTTTTGTCCTTCCCTTCTCACTTAGCTTGTGCCTCTTTGCATGAGAGACCATGTTGTTTTAATTGGCAGTCCTTCTCCCAATTTCCTATTCCACCGCAATAATTACATTTGTCTTTAGGAGGTTTGGTACTCCTTTTCATAGCACTGATGCTAGGAGATATTCCTTGGTGTAGTTCTTCTGACAAAATGCAGGATTGCACATTTGCAATGGTGGCAACATTGGCAGTACTGAAGTCAATCATAGTAAGAAGGGTCTGCTTGACCACTTCATATGTATCAGGAAGCGATTGGAGAAGAAGGAGGATGTGGAGCAAGTCAGGGATACTGGCAGCAGCGGGTGTACAGTTCTGATTTTGCATTAATTTGCTGTGTCAGTGAGGTGTTGGTGAGGAAATGCATGGTAGTGTATTTTTAAAAATCTACCCAAAGGTTTAAGCCTATTCTAGTGCCATATTGGGCTGTAAGAGCATCCCAGTTTTCTTTTAAGTTCTTCTTGATGTCAAGCAACTGGAATACGGTAACATCTACAGGCATGAGGATCGATGATAGACCCTGGCAAGTATGTTTCTCATAATCCTCAAGTTCTGAAACATCTGTGGGAGGTGATTCAGTACCTTCAGCAACACTGAGTACATTGAGGATTAGCAGTGCTGCTTTGGTTGAGAAGGACCAATTTTCCCAGTTCATGCCATCAAACTTTGGAACTTGTTGGATTAGTTTGGCAGGTGTAGAGTCAGCTATCTTTATCGTTTGAGACAGTATTTTAGAGCAAACATTTTGTCAAAGTAGGTTGTGGAAAAGAACAGGCTCAGGGCCTATAACCTGTAGAAAGGGCAAGCTTCTATGCACAGTTATTCCAGACCTAAGACAGTTGTCAAAATGGATGTGTCTGAACAACTGCCATACAAGGTATTCTACTTATACTGTGTAGCATGTCCTCACTGTATAATAAAAGAAACATGTGGAAAGGAAAGGAATGTCTCACTAATAACTGAATGTGTCTCAGTGTTTGGTGTTGTTAGGCACTGGGAATGCTGACAATGCATGGGCCAAGCACTATTGTAATAGTGCCAACTTCATGATGCTGGTGGGAATTGGCCAAGTCCTGCAGACCGATTGGAGTGGCTTGGCTTCAATGTACTTGTGCGTTGCACCCTACTTTCCATACATGCCACTAATTTGGAACAAACATGATACCCAGGAGAGTGCTGAGAGTGTTGGCCCAAGTAAGGGACTTCAGACAGGAGAAGGGAAGACAGGAAGGCATAAACCTAGTTGATATTCAGAATGAGGAACTATCTACATACATGTGCTACAATCAAGTACACATACCGAGTGTCTGGTAATTCGACAGTGCCGACCAAGCAGTTAGACCATGCCCATGCACAAGTGTCCAAGCCATATGCAAGTCACTTGGTACACCAGTCTCAGCTCGGCACATCCACCATCAATATTACCCATCCCTACCCCTCGTCCACTCTGTCTCATTCACCATCCATTAATCCTACCCCATCTGTTCCTTATTCCTCAACCCACCCCACCTCGGGACATCCTGTCCTTGTGTTATCCTTGGCCACAACCCTGTTGTTTTATAGTCAGTCACTCCCTATTGTCCTATCCTTGGCCACATCCCTATGATTCCATTTTCATTGTTCTATCCCCATCTACATTCCTCCATTCTATTTTTACTCATTGTAGACAATACCCCACATGCTCTTCATACCTTATTGTCCCACATTCCTTATTCCACATGTCGCTTCTTAACCTCTATAAGTAGGACATGCATGTATATACTTCCTCATTCTGGGTATCGACTAGGCTTAGGCCCCTTTACCTTCCCTTCCTCCTGTAAAGTCCTCTACTCAGGCCAGTACCTTTGGCACTATCTGAGTATTCTTTCTGTTCCAAATTGGTGGCATGCACAGAAAGTAGGGAACAATGCATGAGTACATTGAAGCCAAAGCCACTACTTCCAGCCTGCAGGACTTGGCCATTCCCAGCCCACATCTTCAGCATTACCAAAGCTTGACAGCTACTTATATAGGTTAAGAAGCGAGATCTAGAATCAGGGTGGCATAAGAAATGGAGAACAATAAGGTATGTTGAGCATGTGGAGGTATTGACCACAATGATCAAGAATAGAATAAAGGAATGTAAATGACAATAGAACAATGAAAATAAGATAATAGAAATGTGGCCAAGAATAAGATAATAGAAAGTGACCAAATATAAAACAATAGGGTCATGCCTGAGGATAAAACAATAGAGAAATGTCCCAAGGTAAAGCAGGTGGAGAAACAAAGAATAAAAGGGGTGGGATTAATGGATAATGAATGTGGGAAGAGTGGATGATGGATAGGAATGGGGAATGTGGATGATGAATGTGCCGAGCTGAGACCAATGTACCAAGTGGCTTGAATATGGCTTGGTCACTTGCATATGGAATTAGACTGATTGTTCGGTTGGCACTGCCCAGTTACCTGATACTTGGTATGTGTACTTGACAGGTGTGGGCACCATCTACCCTTAATATACTGTGAAACCTACTCAATTGGCACTGTCTTTATAACACTTGAGACATGGCAGAACTCACCTCATATATGTGCAAGTAATGATAGCGGCAGCAACGATATGTGTTTGTTGATCCATGTCAGTTAATAGTGGGTTATGCTCGATTGTTTCTCAGCATAGTGGTGTACAATGGTGGTTGACCGATGTGTTTTGTATTTATTAATGGCATCAATGAGTATAGGCTTCAAGTTCTACTAATATCTTTGATCACCTTCCAGAGCTTGTTGATGTCATATCTCAACATCAAGATGAGCTTGAATGTTATCTTGCTAATGATGTGGAGAATGTAACAGATGCTCTCAAATGGTGGTATGAGAGGAGGTCTACTTTTCCCTGCCTATCACACATGGCCCGAGATTATCTGTCTATTCCTGGTAAGTAACTTTTTATTAAAACATTTGTTAGATTCTTTATATTCTAATAAAAATTCAAAGCCACAACTGTTGCTGTTGAATGTGTATTCAGCCAAGGCCGTCTTGTTTTGCCCTATATTCGGAACCGACTTTCAGCTCAGACAACTTGAGCCCTTATGTGTATTGGATCTTGAAGCACACTTGGTTTGGTGAAGGATGCCAATATCAAGGCTGCATTGAGGGATGAGGTCACTGATTCTGAGGAAGAGTGTACTATGGGTTGGGATACTATTACGGGTAATATTCTATAAATTTTGAATTTTTATAATAAGAAAATAGATTAAATTTCAGTATTGGGTCAATTTATACCCATTGTGGGTTGCAGGTAAAAGCAATACCCATTGAACCTGCGGGTAAGAACAATACCTGTTGTGGGTCACGGGTAAAAGCAATATCTGTTATGGGTCATGGGTAAAAGCAATACCCATTGTGGGTCACGGGTAAAAGCAATACCCATTGTAGGTCACAGGTAAAAGCAATACCCGTTAAACCCGTGGGTACCTGTACCCGTACCCACAATAACCCGCTACCCATTGCTAAGGGTATGGGTATTCTCGGGTACGGGTACGTGTAGGCACAAAATACCCGGGGGTTACCCATGCCAATCACTACCTCTACCCGGAGGCCGGGGGGTGGCTCATTCAAGTCCAAAACCAAAGTCCAAGTCTTAGTCAGTGTGACACATTCACATCTCAGGTCATGTCCCTGTCACATCATGTCCTATTCACTCACATTCTATTTTCATTCATACATTGCTGAGTCACAGAACCTATTCCAGCTGTGCCAAACGACTGCACTAGACCCTGCCAGAGAAAAGAACTGGTGCGTGCAGGCTTTTAGGTATTAATTACCTAGAGCAACTCTACACTGAGACTGGCATACCAAGTAACTTGCATGCGGCTTGGTCACCTGCATGTGGACATAGACTGAATGCTCAGTCGGTAGTGCCGAGTTTACCGGATACTTGGTATGTGTACTTGACAGAACCCAACTGTAGCCTGGCTTTTCTGTACGATGAGTATCCGGTGTTTTAGTCTAAAATAGGAAAGTGTACTCAGTGCTTAACCTTCAGTTGAGCTTGAGTGATGATTTCTAAGTGTAGCCTAATGGCTAGTATAATAGGGGGCAAGAAATATGATTAATTGCTTGTTTTTCTACTGTAAATAATTGATGTACATATTTATACAAAATGGAAACTGATTGTTAATTTGAAAACTTCACAGAGTGAAGTTAGAAGCTGGCCTAATGTGGCCGTATATATGGTACACCCACATATATGTGGTGGAAATGGTATGGGAGAAAACTTCCCAGGGGGAAGTATGAAAATAGAATAGAATTGAAAGTAAATTGAATGAAATAGAACATGTTAGTATATCTCCTTCCCAACATGTCCAAATGAGGTAAGTCAGCCCTTGGGGCTTGGTATGGGGCCGGGTAGACAGTGCCATGCAAAACATGCTTCTAAATTTATGAAAATATTCATGTATATTCCTCATAGTATATAGAACTTCGGTGTAAAGTTGCGTCCTCATTGGGGAATTATTAGTAGAGATACTGGGATTTTAATATAGGAAATATGTATAAGTGACTCAAATAATGCCTGGTTCTAACACCTTGCACTCACAAGTTAACCGCCTTCATGTTGCACAGTTAATTGCTCCATGCACATTGAAACATGTATTTTCTCTGTCTTGACCAAATAGGTATGCACAAAAAGAAAGACACTGACCTCAGAATTACTATTGATGGTCATTGTTTCATCAGATCTGCCAATTTCCCTGAAGCAGTAAGAGCGATCAAATTCTTCTCGAACTATTTGATGTGCTGTGGCAATCCATGCTGGTTCCCAATTATGCTTTTTGAAATATTCAAGTTTGTATCGGGGGTGCAGAACTATAATAAATAAGCAATATGATTATGAAAAATTAAAATTGACTAATAACTTACCCATGGAAATCCGGTAAACCTCTGAATCATCAGTTTTCTTGTAATACTTATTCATAATTTTTTGCCAGTGCCACACAAATAGCAGGTGAATATTTGTTTGGGTTGTCCAACACTGTTGCAAGAAAATTTTCGATATGGTCCATTGCAGGGATAACCACCGGCAGGTTGGGTATACCTCGTGAAAAATAAAGTGTTTGTCAAGCGCCAGATTCTGACGGACTTCGGTACTGCCGAGGGGTGTTGTCGAAAGGTCGGGCGGACTATGGCCAAGTCCTGCAGGCCAAGAGTAGTGGCGTTGGCTTCAACGTACTCGTGCGTTGCGCCCTACTTGCCGTGCGTGCCACTGTATTTGCAACAGACAGATACTCAGGGGGATGCTGGAGATGCCGGCCTGAGTCGAGGACTTAATAGAAGAGAAGAAGGTAGAAGGGCCTAAGCCTAGTCGATACCCAGAATGAGGAAGTATGTACATCCATGTCCTACTTATATAGGTCAAGAAGCGACATGTGGAATAAGGAATGTGGGACAACAAGGTATGCAACGCATGTGGTTATTGTCCACAACGAGTAAAATTAGAATAAGAGATGTAGGGTGGAATTAGAACAATGAAGGACAGGATAGTAGGACGTGCCCTAACACAATAGGAAATGCCCGATTGTAAAACAAGGCCATAACCGAAGATAACACAAGGGCAGGAAGTGCCGAGGTGAGGTGGACTGAGGAGTGAGGAGTGGGCGTAGGAATGAGGGGTGTGACCGATATGTGCGTCTGGCCGAGAACAACTCGTTGAATGGTTCGTGCTTGGTTACTAATGGAGTATTCTATCCGGTACCGCCGAGTTATCGGGTCCTCGGTACGTGTACTTGACAGTGTTGCATCTTTAAAGATCTTATTCAAGTAGTAGTAAGTAAATGTCATATAGACAATTTGTAAAAAAAATACTTACCTTCAACACATTACAGAGCTCCTCGACAATCTTCCATTCCTCAGGCCCAAGTTCATATTTGCGAAGATCAAAGGCATGAGCAGCTGTCATAGAGTCAATGGCTTGACAATACTGGATGGCAAAGCTGAGCATGTCATATGTTGAATTCCAGCGAGTTGCTACATCACATGGCATGATACGAGGGTTGAGATGGTAGGTAGGGAGGAGTTTGAACCACGCCGGTAAAAGAATTGTAGTTGAATTCTTGACAGCAAATGAGAATTTTCATAGCTAAGTATTGGATTAGTTATCATATTGTGGTTAGGGTCTGATAGTCAGCGTACCTTAAACAGAGTTGATCTGACTGGTTGAACAGCCTCATCCCAGTCATCAATCCCTTCCCCCAACAATTCCTCATGCAAATGCAACCAATCAGTAACTGTCAGATTCTTATCATTACCACCATCATTTCTCATTTCCCATGCATCTTGCTCTGCTCGCTCATCATCTTCAAGTTCAAGGGAAATCTTGTCTTCAAGACTGTCACTACCATTGCTACTGGTCTTTGGTATGTCAAATTGCTTTATTATTACCTTGGCAGTGAGATTAAGGGTATGTGCAAAGCAGCGATTTTGGCCAATAGTACCAGCAAAGTCATCAAGCTTGTTTCCAAGGTGCACCAACATCTTATCATTGTTAGATGCATTGTCGGTTGTTATACTAAGTATCTGGTGAAGATGGTGAGTTTTTTTATATTTGATTTTTGTTCTATGAAACTGAACATACCTTATCATGTATGCCAAATTCTTTTAGAACATCTGCAAAGGTGTCTCCAAGATTGGCACCTGTATGCGAGATGGGAAGCTCAATGAGGTCAAGCAACAGAGTCAATGGTTCACCCTTGTGCTCAAGGTGAACGGTAATAGCAACAATGGCTCTATGGTTGGGTGATGTCCATGTGTCAGTTGCAAAGTTGAGATTGCCTTCATATTTCTATAAACTAGTATGTTACAATTCTAATTCTTGAATTAAATTTGACCTACATTTAACATTTTAGAAATATGTTCACGAACATGAACAAAAACATCCTTCATATCGCGAGATACAGTTTCTACTGAAGGTATGTAGCAGCCTGGCCTGCCTGTCTTCATAAGTGAACGGAAACCCCGATCATTAACAACTTGAAAAGGGTGTTTGCTTTCAGCCACCCAGCGGACGAATTCAGCTCTAAACACTGGATTAGATATTATGAGAATTTAAAAAGGTAATATACTAACCGTGACCCTATCTTTGTGTGCTGATGATGACTATAGGTTACTTTTCCTTTTCCAGCATTTTCAAAGGCCGCTGTTATTGATCCATTAAGACCAATTTTGACAACACCTCATGTGTAATGGCAACATTGGCAGTGTTATCAGCAGTTGTAATTGCTTCATCACCCCAACAAATCTTTGCATGGCAGCGAAGATTGCTGGTGGACTTTGCATCACCTGTGTCAAGGAAGTGGCGGACAAAATGAGTTCGGCCTTTACAGGAACCAGCAGCACACTCAAAAACATGGACCTTGCGTTCATTTATCTGCTCAATAGAGGGAGTAGGTTTGAAGAAGGCATAAATGGGAGCATCCCACTCCTTCATAAGCTGTTCTATTATTTAAGGGGTCAAATTTCAATATACTAATTGCTAAATTCAATAATTGCCTTACCAAGTCTCTGAACATCGGGGTCTTCATCATCTGAGATATTGATTGGGTCTTCATTTGGTGCTCTACTGGCAGGTTGATCTTGGTCATTATCAGATTCAATGATACAGTTGGGATTGTGTGAATGAGAATGCAGAGGAGGTACAGGCTTGTCAACCACTTCAACTGATGTACATTGACTGTGAGTAGGTTTAGCTTTTTTGGAGAGAAGTGGATCAGTGTGGCCAGTCAGACGTTCAGTTGGGCGACGCTTCCGTTTGCCTTGAGCAATATGAGGATCATTGGTAGACATTTTGTTGGAACCAAGTATTTGGCTGCTGATATAATTGAGGTTCCGCACTACCTGGCTTATATCAGCTTGATATGGCTAGAAAGTTGACTCTTCTGCTATCCCTAGGAAGTTGACAAGTTAGTGCAACAAAGCTACATTTTCTAGCAGCCATTTTGTAGCTCTGGTCCTGAAAACATCACCCTACCTCAGGTGCACCCAGGTACACATCTGTCTTAGGTATAGACAACATACACACAGAGGCAGGTGTACCTGGCCTTCCCAGGAGGCAGGATGGGGCTACCAGCAACCCCAATGCAAATAGCATCCTACCTTAGGTGCACCCAGGTACACATCTGCCTTAGGTATAGACAACATACACACAGAGGCAAGTGTACCTGGGCTTCCCAGGAGGCAGGATGGGACTACCAGCAACCCCAAATTCAGTCAGGGTCAGGATTGGCCAAGCCAGCAAAATGCACATGCTACACACGCATACATAGGTATCATATGCATTTGCATATGACATGCACACGCCATGCACGAGCACACCACCGCGTCCGTGCCCCACGTGCCAGTCTGTTCCCTACTGCTCCTCACTCCACTCTATATTTACCACGGCAGCCATGGTGTTAGAGGCTTGTGATGCAAAAGCCGAACAACTGGGGGGAACAATTGAGGAGCAGATTTTCCACCTTTGTAAGTATCAGCAATTTTCAAGTGATTTATTCCAGGTATTGCATTCCGAATAACTAACCTTCTTGTTAGTAGCTGGTCTCCTGGCAAAGACCAGTGTCAAAGAGGAGGTTGATCTGCATCTGACTCCCCTGGTGGATGATATCAATGTAGTGGCAAGACATTCCGGGAGTGCACTGCAGGAGGCGGCGTTAAAAGGTCATGAGACGATCGTTCGGCTATTGATCAACCAAGCAGTGAATGTGAACGTGCAAGGAGGAAGGTATGGCACTGCATTGCAAGCAGCCTCTTTTTTTGGCCACCCGGGAATCGTTTGCTACCTACTAGAGAGAGGAGCAGATATCAATGTGGTGGTAGGAGAATATGGGAGTGCACTGCAAGCGGTGGCGTTTTCAGGTCACGAGACGATCGTTCGGCTATTGATCAACCAAGCAGCAAATGTGAACGTACAAGGAGGAAGGTATGGCACCGTGTTGCAAGCGGCTTCATTTGGCGGCCACCAGGGCATCGTTTGCTACCTGCTAGAGAGAGGAGCGGATATCAATGTGGTGGCAGGATACTATGGGAGTGCACTGCTAGCGGCGGCGTCACAAGGTCATGAGACAATCTTTCAGCTATTGATCGACAAGGCAGCGGATGTCAATGTGCAGGGAGGAGTGTATGGCACTGCGCTGCAGGCGGCCTCATTTGGCAGCCAACAGGGCATCATGTGTTATCTGCTAGAGAGAGGATCAGATATCAATGTGGCAGCAGGAAAATTTTGCAGTGCACTACAAGTGGCGGCGTTTTCAGGTCATAAGCCGATTGTTTGGCTATTGATAGACAGAGCAATGGATGTGAACATGCAAGGCGGAGAGTATGGCACTGCTCTGCAGGCGGCCTCATTTGGCGGCCACCAGGGGATCGTTTGCTATCTACTAGAGAGAGGTGCACGTGGCTGTGATAGAAGGTCATCAGACGATCGTTCAGCTTTTGATCGACAAAGCAGCAGATGACAATGTACAGGGAGGAGAGTATGGCACCACGCTGCAGGAGCAGGCGGCCTCATTTGGCGGCCACCAGGGCATCATTTCCTACCTGTTAGAGAGAGAAGCGGATAGGGTGCGCCGAAGATGACGAATGGCATGAAGCTCTTGGTGGCAGTATATCCGCCAAGTGTTAGAACCAGGCATTATCTTAATCATTTATACATATTTCCTACCACTAAAAGCCCATTATCTCCCCCAATCATCATCCAATCAAAGCGCCACTCTACACCGAAGTCCCACATACTATGAGGAACATCCACAAATATTTTCGTGGATTTAGGAGCACATTTTCCACCACACTGTCTACCCGGCCCCATACCTACCCCAAGGGCCGGCTCACATCGTTTGGATACATTGGGAAGGATATACTGGCATGTGGTCCTTTCTATTCAGTTCATCTTCTATTCTATTCTATTTCCATCCATTCCCCTATGAAGTTTTCACCTATATAGTTTCCACCGCATATATGGGGGTGTACCACACGCACGGCCGCATTAGGCCGGCTTCTAAACTTCACTCTGTGAAGTTTTCGTCTTACCAATCAGTTTGTATTTTGTATAAGTATGTCAAGTCCACGTACCGAGGTCCCGATTATTCGCCAGTACCGACCGAACACCCATTCTACGTCCATATACAAGTGTCCGCGCAGCGTGCATAACACTTGGTATACCGGTCTCGGCTCGGTACATCCGCCATCCATATTCCTCGGTCCGTTTCACCTCAGGACTTCCTGTCCTTGTACTATCCTCAGTTATCAGCCTTGTCTTATAGTCTGGCACCTCCTATTGTCCTATCTTTGGGCACATTCTATTATCCTGTCTTTTATTGTTCTATCCCCGCTTTGCATTCCTTATTCTAATTTTGTTCGTTATGGACAATAACCGCATGCTCTGCATACCTTATTGTCCCACATTCCTTATTCCACATGTCACTTCTTAACCTATATAAGTAGGACATGGATGTACATACTTCTTCATTCTGGGTATCGACTAGGCTTAGGCCCTTCTACCTTCTTCTCTTCTGTTAAGTCCTCGACTCAGGCCGGCATCTTCAGCATCCCCCTGAGTATCTGTCTGTTGCAAATACAGTGACACGCACGGCAAGTAGGGTGCAACGCACGAGTACGTTGAAGCCAACGCCACTACTCTTGGCCTGCAGGACTTGGCCATAGTCCGCCCGACCTTTCGACAACACTCCTCGGCAGTACCGAAGTCCGTCAGTATCCGGCGCTTGACACCTCATCCCCATGCACTCATCCTCTTTGTACGGTGCTGACCAGAGTTGAAGATCGACAGCTTGGTCCAGCGGGAAGGCCCATGGGCATGCCAGCGATAGGGGGCATCTGACTCATGCCAGTCCATCACTGTGCCGGAGGTTGAGAGTACACCAACTCTCACCTGCACCTCGTAGAATTGCCTCAGGTGTAGGGCATGTTTGTGTCATGCACCCACCACACACCGAGGTCCCGCTGCATCATGCGTGGTGGAGGAAAGATGTCGGCATGCGGTGGGTGCACAATGGCCCAGCACATGCCCAATGGTTTCCTCCACAGCATACAATGTGGCGACACCAGGGCACTGCATGTCCCAACAGCCCCACACATGGGAATGTTGGGAGGTGAAATGCACAGGGGTGGTTGCGTTCCTCCTGCAAATGCTGTGGTCCTGTTGTGTGGGCTCTGGCTGTGACCGTGTGACCCGCAAATACTGCTGTCTTGTGTTGTGACATGAAGGGTCAGATATCGCATGCAGTGGCAAAGTGGGGTGCTCACCGCTTTCATAATTTTCAGCAAGCCAAAAAAAACAATGAGTGGGCTCTGTCCTACCACATCGGTGTGCAAAGACATGGTGCGTCACACGGCACTCACAGTCACCACATCAGTGCACAAATTCATGGGTGCATGACACGTAGGGCAGATTGAATTTGCACGATGTGTCGGTGTGTTAGGATTTGGTGACGCCGAGATAATCGGTTAAGTCCTACAAACCACTTCGGAGTGGCTAGGCTTCAATGTGCTCGTGTGTTGCGCCCTGCTGTTCCATGCGTGCCACTAATTTGGGCCAGGAGGAGTCTTGTGAGGATGCCGAGGGCATCGGCTCTAGCGAAGGACTTTAGAGATGGGAAACGGACAAAAGGGTGCGAACTGATTTGATATTCTGAGTGAGGAACTATCTACATACATCCCGCTACTTATATAGTTAAGAAGCAAGATGTGGAGCAGGGTGGCGTAAGGAATGGAAAACAATAAGGTATAAAGAAACCACATGGAGGCATTGTCCACAGTGATCAAGAATAGAATAAGGAATGTAAGCGAGATTAGAATAATAGAGGATGGCTGACAACAAGATAATGAGGGAGTGGAGGAGGAAATAGAACAATGACGACCGGAGATAAAACAATAGGGCCGCGACCGAACAATAATGAAGTAGTAATATGTTTCAGGGGGAGCGAGTCAAGGAATGGATAGGGGGTGAGAGAACAATGAAGAGGATAGGACGAGAGGAGTGGTCCAGACGATGTACCGGGTGTACCGAGCCGAGGCCGCGTGATAGTGCAAGATGGTGTTGGGTGCAAACTTGGATCTCACCCCTGAGAGAGCAATCTCAATATATTGTAATATAATATCGATTTCAGTATCATTCTGTGCGCCTTTGAACTCTTGATTTTTCTCAATTTTATTTGTATTTCTACCCTCAATATTGAGGGAGTTATTCATTTACTACTATGTAC
>QLPI01010144.1:0-13811 GCA_003314275.1 Chroogomphus rutilus
CTTAATGGAGTATTTTAGTCGGTACCGCCGAGTTACCGGATTCTCGGTACGTGTACTTGACAGGAACCGTGCGCCGACAAGCCGACTATTCAATTCAGCCCACTCAGCCCAACTCCGCTCTCGCTCGCTATTCAATATTACTGTGAAAGGCAACAAATTCCCACAGTGATGTGTTCTTCCAACTGGGCCAAAAGGCCACTATGCCAGGTTATCTGGCATTAGTCTGTGGGCACTATTTAAACAGCAATTTGTTACATGTATTCACCAACCGTTGCAATGGTATGTAACAGTACCTCCCCCTTAGGTACCGAGCCCTCGAGGTGCCACAGTGATGATATCTTAACAGGTTTCCCAGGCCTGTCTGTGGCCCCCCCCAAGCACTCTAATTACTATTTGACATAGCAGACCCCCATGATGTCATGGACCATCATGTAAGCCAGGGTTCCTGGGGTCCAAGTGATTGCAACAACCCTCTAAATTATTGCGCACACAGGGATTTGAACCGCTGACCTTTGGTCAACCTGGCATACTGTGAAAGGCAACAAATTCCCACAGTGATGTGTTCTTCCAACTGGGCCAAAAGGCCACTATGCCAGGTTATCTGGCATTAGTCTGTGGGCACTATTTAAACAGCAATTTGTTACATGTATTCACCAACCGTTGCAATGGTATGTAACAGTACTGTCAAGTACACATACCGAGGATCCGGTAACTCGGCGGTACCGACTAAAATACTCCATTAAGCAACCAAATACGAACCATTCAATGAGTTGTTCTCGGCCAGACACACATATCGGTTACATTCCTCATCCCCATCCACGCCTACTTCTCACTCCTCGGTCCATCTCACCTTGGGACCTCCTGCCCTTGTGTTATCCTCGGCTACAGCCTTGTTTTATAAACAGGCATTTCCTATTGTCCTATCCTAGGGCACGTCCTACTATTCTGTCCTTTATTGTTTTATCCCCGTCTTACATTTCTTATTCTAATTTTATCCGTTGTGGACAATAACCACATGCTCTGCATATCTTGTTGTCCCACATTCCTTATTCCACATGTCGCTTCTTAACCTATATAAGTAGGACATGGATGTACATACTTCCTCATTCTGGGTATCGACTAGGCTTAGGCCCTTCTACCCTCTTCTCTTCTGTTAAGTCCTCGACTTGAGCCGGCATTATCAGCATCCCCTCGAGTACCTGTCTGTGGCAAATACAGTGGCACGCACGGCAAGTAGGGCGCAACGCACGAGCATGTTGAAGCCAATGCTACTACTCTTGGCCTGCAGGACTTGGCCATAGTCCGCCGACCTTTTCGCCAACGCCTCTCGGCAGTACCGAAGTCCGTCAGTATCCAACGCTTGACAATTATGCCCTCAGCCCACAGACTATATGCACCTCGTGTATCCGTCTTGGCGTCACGTGCTCCTGTCAAATCACTCTACTCATTTACATCACATTCCACATGCTCGCTTTTCCATTCCAAACTCATTTACATTTAATATCTTTCATTACATTTCATTTCATTTTCATCTGTTTGCAATTCCGTTCACTCCTTTATATCCGATCTGCTATTACGTCCTTAGGGTAACTTCGTTGGGAATCTGAGTGACATGTCACTCAACAATGTCACGGAGGAGATCATTATTGGGACGTAGTATTTCTGTTTCTCGCTTTTCACGTTCCTCGGCTTTCTCATTCTATTATAGGAATCTATTCGACTCCTAATAGATTAGAAAGTAGTATAAAA
The DNA here is from genome assembly GCA_003314275.1 of Chroogomphus rutilus. Classification (NCBI taxonomy): domain Eukaryota; kingdom Fungi; phylum Basidiomycota; class Agaricomycetes; order Boletales; family Gomphidiaceae; genus Chroogomphus; species Chroogomphus rutilus. The sequence continues at coordinate 1,750 of QLPI01010144.1, forward strand.
GCTCTTGTACTATTAGTTCAGTCTTCAGTCAGAAAATCAATCTTGATTTTGACTAAGTTCCTCTGTTCACTTCCGTCTCTCTTTGCTATTACAAAATTTGGGGACCGTGCGATCCAAGTGGGCGCAATGCAAGTACGTTGAAGCCAACCCCAATCCGAACCTTGCCAATTGCCTCGCCATTGGGAGATTTAATAATATACGATTACGTCTTTATCATCATTGTAACAAGTATAACCAGAATCACACTATTTTCCATGGTTCACTTCTTACTTTATGCCTCTAAAAACTAGATCTATGACCCCCGCTACCACTTCCAAGGTGACTAATGCCTCGGACACCAAAGCTGAGAAATCAGCCAAGGTGACCAAGCCAAAAAACTAGTCAGCAACTCGTTGGCCTCTAAGCACACCAAGAGTTGGGTTGACTCAGCAAGTGCTAGTAGTGAGGTTAAGCTCAATGCTTCTGCTCTTCTTAATCCCAATTCCTTAATAATCCTTCTATCTTCTGACTCAGTGCTAAGTTCCTTGGTAACCCCTTTTAAATGCTTGATTGACTCAGGTTCTACTTATATTTTTATTGAATCTTCTTATGTTCAGGAACATAAAATCCTTACTCCTTCTATTGACCCGATTCCTCTTAAACTCTTTGATGGTACTATTAATTTGGTTATTACTGAATCTGTAGATATTCCTATTAGATTTCCATCAGGACAACTCCAGTCTGTCAATCTGTATGTTACGTCACTAGACTCATCTGTGTCGGTAGTACTCATTCACAACTGGCTCACCTGCTACAATCTGTTTATTGACTAGGTATTGGGAAGTATTATGTACTTAAAAACCACAAAAATGCTAATGATTCTAGGTACATCCCAACAGCCTTGGTCCAGCTGGCATCTGCTACTGTTCCACAGCCTCAACCAGGATCCTCTCCAAAGTTGGAAGCTCTGCAAATAGCCCTAGTCAATGCAGCTGCCTTTGTATGTGCTTGCAAACTAGAAGGCTCGCAAGTTTTCCACTTGGACCTTTGGGCCATCGGTGCCTCTTCAGCATGTTTGGCCAAGGTCTCTTCTGCTCTGTCCATTCCTCTTGACCTGGTCAACCTAGAGAACATCTCAAAAGAATATCACAAATTTGCTAATGTTTTTAGTAAAGCAAAAGCTGACACTCTAGGACCCCACTGACCTTTTGACCTCAAAATCACTGTCAGGCACCAAAAATGCCGATGTTGCATGGGATGAGTACTAATGCAATAGGAGCAACTTCACGATGCTGGTGGGGAATTGGCCAAGTCCAGTAGACCGATCAGGGTGGCTTGGCTCCAACATACTTGTGCTTTGCACCCTACTTTCCATGCATGCCACTAATCTTAGAAGGAAGAGAGAACTCGGGAGAGTGCTGAGAGTGTTGGCCCGAGTAAAGGACTTCGTACAGGAGGATGAGGGAAGATAAGAGGTGTATGCCAAGTTGATATTCAGAATGGGGAACTACAGTGACTCACAAAACCGGTCCAATGTTTGGCACTTTTTACTTTCTCTGAATTTTATGAACCAAATAAAAATCTATAAAATCTGAGAATATTCTCACAAATACCCCTGCATCTCAGCTTTTGATTGGTCTCCTCAAGTTTATGTAATAATTTTTATTCATTGAGATATTGAAATTCCTTGACAGTGACTCATTGGACCAGTTTTGTTGCTCTTGTCTAGATAATCAAAAACTCATTATAATTAATATTTGGTATTTCCCCCCTTTGCTTTGAGCACAGCTAAAACCCTCCTAGGCATACTCTCAATCAATCCATGACACACTGAAGCCTCTATCTTGTCCCAAACTTCCTGTATCCTCTTCCAAAGCTCTATCATCCCTCCTAGTGGCTGATTGTACTCTCTAAGCTTCCTCTTCAGATGACTCCACAGATGCTCAATTGGATTAAGATCTGGAGACTGTGCTTGCCATGAAAGAACCTCAAAATTGTTGTTTGCAAACCATTCCTTGGCCGTTTTGCAGGATGCTTTGGATCACTATCCTGTTGAAAAATAATGTCAGCAGAAGTTTTACCATAGTGCTCCAGACTGGACTGAAGATCCTCCTCCAAAATCTGGACATAGAGATCCCTATCCATCCTTCCATCAATCTTGACAGCATATCCTGGCCCATCCCATATTTTATAGCCCCAAACTATCACAGAACCTCTATCAAATTTTAATGTTCCCTCAACCAGCCTATTACTCAGCCCCTCTCCTGCCTTCTTCCAAGCCCATTTCTTGCCATCTGACCCTAGCCTATGACCTTTGTCTCATCTGACCACACAACCCTCTTCCAGTCCTCTACAGTCCAATGCTGGTGAGCAACAGCAAAATCTAACCTCTCCTTCCTGTGTCTCTGGGAGAGTATAGGCTATTTCTTCTTCATCACAGCCTTTAATTCAGCTTCTTTCAGCTTCCTGCCACACAGTTTGAGGAGAGAGGTGCATTGATGATATCCTGAAGGGTCCTGGTAACTTGTACTACATTTTGAGCTTTTTGAGAGCCAATAAGGTGGACAGTATGTCAAATATTAGCAGGAGAAAGCTTGGATGGGCATCCTCCAACAGCTTTTGGGAGGTCAGAGCAGTGCTTAGAGCGAAGTCTGCAGATGGTGGCATGGCCTACACCAGTAGAGAGTTGAATATGGGAGGTGGAATGGCCAGCATCAAGCTGAGAAAGGATATAGTCAACTTGAACAGGAGAGAGGGATTTCATGGTTTGTTGAAGAAGATTGTTATGGTCTATTTGTTCAATGTTGAACTATTTGTGATTACATGACCCAATTATAACTCTGACACAAGTCATGTGACCATACAAACCTAACTATACCTCTGATTGTAATCACACATTGGAAGGCAATAAAACTGGTCCAATGAGTCACTGTCAAAAAATTGCAATGTCTCAACCAATAAAAATTATTATATAAACATGAGGAGATTAATAGAAAGCTGAGATGCAGGGGTATCTGTGAGAATATTCTCAGATTTTATAGATTTTTATTTGGTTTATAAAATTCAGAGCAAGTGAAAAGTGCCAAATATTAGACTGGTTTTGTGAGTCACTGTATCTACATCCATGTTCTACTGATATAGGTTAAGAAGCAAATGTGGAATCAGGGTGGCATAAGACATGGAAAAGAGAATAAGGTATAGAGAGCATATGGAAACTTGTCCACAATGCTCAAGAATAGAACAATGAATATGAACAAAAATAGAACAATGAAATTTAGCTGAATATAATATAATAAGAGCGTGTGTCAAGCTTCGGGAATGCCGAGGATGCGGACAGGTAACGGCCAAGTCCTGCAGGCCGGAAGTAGTGGCTTTGGCTTTGTCAAGTACACGTACCGAGGCCCGGTAGTTCGGTAGTGCCGACCAAGTAACCAGTCTGTGATCAAACCACATACTTAATATGCCGTTCTCGGCTCGGCAAATGCACCGTCCACATCCCTCGTTCCCACTCCTCATCCCCATTCCTTATCCACCTTATCATATTCACCAACCCAATAATCCTACCCATTCCACTCCTCGTCCCTTGACCCGTCTCACCTTGGGACATCCTGTCCTTATTTTATCCACGGCTATGACACTGTTGTCTTATGGTCTGGCACTCCCTATTGTTCTGTCCTCAGTTACATTCCTATTGTTCTATTTTCATTGTCATATCCCTGTCTGCATTCCTTCATTCTAATTATATTCGTTGTGGACAATACCCTCACATGCTCTCCATACCTTATTGTCTACATTCCTTATTCCACATGTCGCTTCTTAACCTATATAAGTAGGACATGTATGTACATACTTCCCCATTCTGGGTATCGACTAGGCTTAGGCCCTTCTACCTTCTTCCCCTCTGTTAAGTCCTCGACTCGGGCTGGCATCATCGGCATCCTCCCGAGCATCCGTCTGTTGCAAATCGGTGGCACGCATGGCAGGTAGGGTGCAACGCACGAGTACGTTGAAGCTAACGCCACTATTCTTGGCCTGTAGGACTTGGCCATTGTCCCGTCCGACATCTTGGCAGTCCTGAAGTTCGTTATGTTGGGTCATGATTTTATTCCCCTGCATTTGTGTTTTGCACTTGCATCTTTGGTTCTCTTTTGCGCTTTTCTCTTTTGCATGTGCGTTCTCTGGCGCTTAAAATAAGCGCCCATAACGACGCACCATTGCACACCTTTGGGCCTTGTCTTTAGCATCCATATTGACAAGCCCCAAAGGCACTTGTTGCTCTGTGTGTCAGTTATCAGTCTTATTAGACCTTCCCTGCCATCACGTTAGTACCCGAAGCCTGACAGGCTTCAACGTACTCGTGCGTTGCGCCCTACTTGCCATGCATGCCACCAATTTGGGACAGAGGAGGTACTCGGGGGGTGCTGAAGTGCCGGCCCAAGTAGAGGACTTTACAGAGGAGAGAGAAGGTAAGGGGCCTAAGCCTAGTTGATGCCCAGAATGAGGAAGTATGTACATGCATGCCCTACTTATATAGTTTAAGAGGAGACATGTGGAATAAGGAATGTGGAACAATAAGGTATACAGAGCATGTGGGAGTATTGTCCACAACGAGTAAAATTAGAATGAAGAAATGTAAACGGGGATAGGACAATGGAAAATAGAATAATAGGAATGTGGCCAAGGATAGGACAATAGGGAGTGCCTGACTATAAAACAATAGGGTTGGCCGAGGATAAAACAAGGACAGGATATCCCGAAGTGAGGTGGATTGAGGAATAAGGAGTAGGCATGGTGGGATTAATAGATAGTGAATGGCGTAGAGTAGATGAGGGATGGGAACAAGGAATGTGGATGGTGGATGTGCTGAGCCGAGACCGGCATACCAAGTGACTTGCATGCGGCGTGGGCACTTGTATGTGGATGTAGTCTGACTGCTCGGTCGGCACTGCCGAAATATTGGAATCTTGGTACGTGTACTTGACAGTATCCTCCCTTAGCGGCTGAACCCATGAAGCCGGTAGTCGGAGATTGAAATTAGGGTTTAGAATAATGAGAGAATATTAGTGAATTATAAGAGTATTCTGGATGCTATGAATGTGGAGATAAATCAAAGGTAATCTCCAAAGCTTTGATAGATTTTGTCTATTAGTATGCTGTATTCCCCGGTGGTAAACGATGAGTAAACACGACTTATTATGAAGTCGGCTCTAGTGGTTTCAGTTAGGGCTATAGAGTTATTGAATAGACTGATCTTTAACAGAGGCGTTGGAGATTTTTTTTTTACTAACTAATAATCCTGCGATGCTGCAGCTATTTGTACACATTGTAATCGGTGCAGCTAACTAATAAGTCCCCCTCTTGGACCGCTCCTTGATAGACTGTGCTTCACAGTCACTTGTATCCGTAGCATCCCCATGACCGTAAGTTCCCTTTCATTTGTTATCTTTTATGTAACAGCCCGCTTCTATAATCGTGTTTCCATTAGATAGGATCGGCGCGTTGCCCATTTTGGGTTTGTTCAGCCGCCCATTGGTCGTTGTTTTCATTGTAAGTAACCCTCCCTTTCCCTCAACTTCATACCAATGTCATACAATGTTTCCCATCACCAATCCCCATCCTTCTGTCAAGACAATTCACAATTGCGTCGCTCCCTTGAATCCCTGTTCATCTGTTTCATCAGCTGAGGGTCTCTCTCCAGTCTGTGATCGCAGTCAATCCTCTTCGCTCATCTCTCCTATCCTTCATAAAGTGTGAGTCCTATTTGATGTCTGTCCATTCCTAGTCATTCAGCTGACTGAAATGCCGCAGTTGCTTTGTCCGCCATTCAGTATCCGCATGTGTATGTCCTCCTGTCTGTAGACGGCCTTGAAATCAAGTCGCCGTCCAATGAGTCTATATATGGAACAGTTGTCAGCTGTTCAACCCGGTAACTATCTGTTTTTCTTTTTCTTCTCTTCTCTGCCCTTTAGAAATTCCCTTGTGTATGCTTTACATTGTTAATAGTAAAACTAAATAGAAGAAACTATGAAAAATAAGAAAGAAATATTTTATGGGGTTTTTTATATTTAAGAAAGTAGGCATATAATTCAACATAGAATGCCTAAATGTGGTGTCGCAGATTGTTTGGAAAGTCCCTAGGCTTCCCATCAGCCAACCGTATCACCCCATCCTATCAAAAATCAAAGAATCGGATGAAATGGGTGCCGAAACCAATAACAATGAGCGGGGGTTCGAAGAGAGATGGATTGCCCATCAGTGTGATTGGGAGGAGAAAGAAAAGGCAGAGCAGGCAACGCAAGAGGCTGCCGAGGGGACGGAGAGGGTGGAGGAGGAGGACATTTTGGTAGGGGCGGTAGCCCCAGGAATGATCAAGAACACCGTTACTGGTAAATGGGTAGCCGAAAATCAGACAACCGTAGACAGGGTGGAAGATGGCCAAGAGGCCAAAAATCAACAGGCTGAAACGGCCGAATGGACAGAAATGGGGGTCCCTGAAATCTTGGGAGTCCTGAAGATTCCAGCATGGAAGAGGAGTAGGAGTGTGGAGGCAGGGCCCAGTAAAAGGCCGAGTATGAGAGGATGTGGAAAAGGGGCCCAGGTGAGTGGTAGTAGGTTTTTTCATATGTTCTATTATTGACTTGTTTTAATAGTGCAAGAACAAGCCAACCTGGGAGTGGTCGCCATCACTCCATCTGCCTTATGAGAAGTGTGAGAAACGGGAGGTTGAATGCATAGTGCGATCCATAGGGGCTGCTTGTGAGATGTGCCGCCTCTACAGAGTCGGGTGCAGCCTGGCTGCACCATGGGTGTCAAGGGCTAAGAGCTGCCTAGGTGTTTGGGATAAGGACAAGGGTGAAGAGAAGATGGAGCCAGAAAGTGAAGAAGGTGATGAGGAGGTGGAAGAACCACCAAAAAAGAGGCCAAGGCAGGCCTGTACCATGTAACCGAGCGGGGGGACTCCTGGCATAGAAGTACCACAGGCTGAGCCATCGGTTGGGAGGAGAATGGTAGAGCTGTTAGAGGAGCTCCTCAGAAGTAACCGCCGGATAGAGAACGCGCTGTTTCTCATGGTAGAGGGGTGTTTGGGAGGTCCCAAAAATGCGAGAGGGCCAGGAGGAGGCCAGGATCGACTGAAGGATGGAGAGTCAGGTAAGGAGGTGGATAATGGGAAGGGGAAGCAGAGGGAGGATGAGGATGATTGGGATACTGAGATTGTTGAAATAGACTAAAAATATTGAAAAATTATTTTTTTTGACTGAAAGACAGAAAAGGTGTAAGAGGGGAAATAACAAGTTACATGGGCTGAGGTGTTCAGTCTTCCCGGCTGGTAATCAGAAAGAACAAAGGGGGTGACAGATGGACTGGAAGTTGTCTGGGATGGGTGTGTTGGTAATGTCGGCAGTGGAGTGTCGGGATAATTGTGGAGGGAATTCGGGATGATGTAGGAGTAGAACGGAGGGAACAAAGGGAGAACAGAGGAAGTGAAGGACGGGACGGTGTCATGATTTCTCTACTCCTCTATCTATTGCTTGTTATTGGACTCCGCTACTCCGCTAGACCATATGTACAGTTCTTAGGTAATTAGTTAAAGCTCAGTCTTGAGCTGGTCAATACACTGACAAGTATCATTGCTCAAATCCCTCTTCTGCTCTCAAGTATTGAAGCTTTTGTTGTTGCTGACATTAGCTCAAGACTATCATATCCCTACAACACCCTATCAGGGATGTTGGAACGGATTTACACACTGGAGACTATTCCAACAACGTATGATAAGTGGAAGTCATATGCCCTCCGTTTTGACAGCCAGCTGCGTGAATACCAAGCAATGAAAAGGGGGACTATAGGACTAAGGATATGGCAGGCTCTAAGGAATCCACAATCTACTCCAGCTCTGCCACTTGCTCTGCCACCCACTTTGGGACCACAACCCATGGAGATTGATCAGGCTCGAGGGAAGCCAGTAAGGGTGGTGACGTGCTTCAACTGCAGAGAGCAAGGACAATAGCACAAAACTGTCCCAAACCTCGAGGTATACAGAAGGTTAGAGCAACAATGGATGGGTGGACAAAAGAGGAGAAAAAGGAGGTGCTGGACATGTTGAAGAAGGAGGATTTTCAGGAGGGGCAGGAGTGAAAAGGATGTCCTCCTTGCCCTGGATATCTGTAAACTACTTCCCCCCACTAGCAGTTGAAGAAAGTGCAGAACTGGAACCTGAAATCGTCCCAGAACAACCCTTGAAAGTTGAGAAGGAGAAGAAAGAGAAGAGGAAGTGAGAAGAGAAGGTGGTGGTGGCAGAAGAGGTGGAGAAACCCAAAGAGGGAATGACAGAGTGGGTGTTGTGGAGCATACACCAAGACAACAAGTCAGGGCAGGAAGTGTTGAGACAGTGGACACACAGCGGAAGGAAAGGAGAAGTGACATCAGAAGTAGTGGAAGCCATACAAGGGATGAGAAGAGAGGAGGGCATAGAAGTGGTCAAGGAGCTTAGGGGAAGGAAACAGTGAATCAGACGAATCAACCAATCTTCGGTGATAATACCCACCACTGTTGAAACACTGAAAGACAAAAGGGGATTCACAATTGAAGTGCTCCTAGACTGTGGGGTAACAGAGTGCTACATCGATGAAGGCTTTGCAAAACCCAAGTGTTTGCCAATAGAAAGACTCACAAGACCACTACCCGTCTACAATGTGGATGGAACCCACAATGAAGGAGGACCAATAACCCATACAGTAACCCTCAGAGTCAGGATAAAGAACCACTTGGAGGTCTTCCCTTTTGCAGTCACCAATACTGGAAAGACAGACCTTATTGTTGGCTTCAACTGGCTTCAGAAGCATAGCCCAAGTGTCAACTGGAAGACAGGAGAGATGACATTTGACCAATGTCCCTTGGAATGTGGAATGTCAAAAGCAGGTGTAGAGGAGGATAATCCAGAAGAAGAGGAGGAAGAACTAGAGGAGGGAGACCATATATTTGTGACCCAGATATATGCAGAGGAGGAAGGGCATGTAGCCAGGACACACTCACAGAAGCTGGCAGAGGAGGCACAGAAGGAGAAGAAGAAGAAGACGGTGGAAGAAATGGTGCCAGCACACTACCTGGAAGAGTTTAGAGGGGTCTTCACAAAGGAGGGGTTTGACAATAACCTTCCTGAATGATGGCAGTGGGATCATGCAATTGAACTAAAGCCAGGGGCTGAACCATTCTCAAGCAAGGTGTACCCACTCAGTCTAGAGGAACAGAAGCAGCTAGATGAGTTTTTGGAAGAAAACCTGAAGTCAGGGAAGATCCAACCATCCAAGTCTCCTATTGAATCGCCATTCTTCTTCATCAAAAACAAAGATGGCAGCTTGAGGCCAGTGCAGGATGACCGACGGCTGAATGCAATGACAATCAAGAACCATGCATCTTCACTAAGCTGGATATTAGATGGGGATACAATAATGTCCGAGTCAAGGAAGGAGATGAACACAAAGCGGCCTTCATCACCAACCGAGGCCTTTTTGAACCACTGGTCATGTTCTTTGGATTAACCACCTCCCCTGCAACATTCCAGACGATGATGAATGACATCTTTCATGAATTGATCAATGAAGGATGCATCAGCACCTATATAGATGACATCATGATCTACTTGACAGACTTAGAAGAGCACAGAAGAACCATCAAGCGTGTCTTGGCCCTGCTACAAGAACACAATCTATATCTCAAACCAGAGAAATGTGAGTTTGAGAAGGTGGAATATCTGGGATCGGTGGTGAGTGAAGGGAAGGTGGAGATGGACCCAGTCAAGGTGGAAGGAGTGAGCAGATGGCCAGTTCCCAGGACGAAGAATGAATTGCAGCAATTCTTGGGTTTTGTCAATTTCTATCGTCGCTTCATCCAAGGCTTTGCAAGCATTTCCAAACCACTACATGAACTAACAAGGAACAAGCCATGGAACTGGGGACCAGAACAGTTGATAAGCTTCCAACTCCTCAAGGCAGCAGTAATGGCAGCACCAATCCTAGCCTTCCCAACAGATGAGCACCTGTTCCGAGTGGAAGCAGACAGTTCAGACTTCGCCAGTGGTGCAATCCTGTCACAAATGCAACAGGGAACCTGGAAACCGGTGGCCTACATGTCCAAAGCACTCAATGATGTAGAGAGGAATTATGATATACATGATAAGGAGATGCTAGCCATCATGCAGGCATTGGCAGAGTGGAGGCACTATCTGCAAGGGACAATGCAGCCATTTGAAATATAGACAGACCACAAGAACTGGCACCCCACCCCTCCTTATTGGTTATACTTCGCCAATGCCAATCAAACTATAGCATCTCACCTCACCCTTTTAACAGCACTCATGCATCAAAGAAATGGTCGATGATGACATTGAATACATAGACAATGACAATGAAATCAGGAACTCTCCTCAGTAGAGGACAAACTTGGCTCGGTATATTCTCATGAAGGTCCTGAAGCTGAGGGACAGCCTCAAAAAGATCGGCAGGCAAACATGCCTGAACCCCCTTGCACCCCTGTAGCCACACCCCCTCAGCCTGCAGCTATGCTGCCACAAGCCAGGCAAGCTTTCCAAGCCAGGCCAGGCAGGCTCTGCAAGCCAGGCCAGCTCCTAGGGCCAGGGCCCCTATAAACCCAGCCAACAACAACGGCAACAAGGACAATTTTAACTAATCAAAGAGCAGGGACAACAAAACTCCTCAGCCAAATCCACCTGAGTATGCAAAGAACCTCAGAAATGATGGCAAGCTCCTCCTAATAGAATGACAAAGATGCATGGACAATAACCTGTGTCTCCTCTGCGTCACCAGTAATCACAAAGTTGCTGAATGCCTCAAAGCAACAAAGGCCCATGCGACTATGACTACCGACTCCACCTCCTAGGCAACTGACACCTCGGATGCCAATGCTGAAGAATCAGCCCAGGTGACTGAAAACTAGTCTGCCATCCGTTAGCCTCTAAGCACACCGAGAGTTGCGTTGACTCAGGAAGTGCCAGTAGTGAGGTTTAGATCAATGCTTTTATTTCTCTTCATTTTTCTTTTAATTTTTCTGCTATCCAATTTGTTGCCAAATCTTTTGACAACTCTGTTTTCACAGCTGTTTGAATCAGTACCCACTCATAGTTATTTAAACTTTCTTGCTTCTGGGAATATGAAAATCCCTGTTATTCTATTCTTTCTTAGATTTCCTTTAATCTAATACTGCTATTTCGGTCATCACTGAATATGTAGATATATCTACTAGATTTTCTGTCAGGACAATTTCAGTCTGCCCATCCATCTATCACATCACTAGATTTGTCGGTCGGCAATACTCAGTCACAACTTGCTCACCCGTTATAATCAGTTGATTAACAGGGTATTGGGCAGTATTACATTCCATAACACCACTAACATTTTTAGGTGCATCCCAATGGCCTCGGTCCAGTCGGCACTTGCCACTGCTCCAACAGCCTCACCCAGGATCCTGTTCCATCCCTGGAAGCTCTGCTAATAGCCCTAGTCATGCTACTGCCTTTGTGCATGCTTGTATACTAGAAAGGCTGGCAAGCTCTTTAGCTGAGACCTCTTGGCCAATGGTGTTTTGGAACCTGGACAAGACCTTGGTGTTAAAGATATAACACTTCAGTCAAGTACTGTGTGAAGTGAAGCGAGACAAAGAAGAGTTTCAAACCCTGCTGCATGTCAAGTACACGTACCAAGATTCTAATATTTCAGCAGTTCTGACCAAGCAGTCAGACTACATCCACATACAAGTGTCAAGATTCGGTGACGCCGAGATATCGGTTAAGTCCTGCAAACCGTTACAGGGTGGCTAGGCTTCAACGTGCTCTTGCATTGCACCCTGCTATTCCGTGCGTGCCACTAATTTGGATAGTGAGAGGAGCCTTGAGAGGATGCCGAGGGCGTCGGCTCGAGCGAAGGACTTTAGAAATAGAGAGCGGACAAAAGGGGTGCGAATCAATCGATATTCTAAGTGAAGAACTATCTACATACATCCCACTACCTTTATAGTTAAGAAGCAAGATGTGGAACAGGGTGGCGTAAGGAATGGAGACAATAAGGTATGAG